>OMPJ01009887.1:30921-47604 GCA_900312935.1 Carapus acus
AAAAGCCAGAATGTTTTTATTCTAAGCCTCAGAATTCTGAGGCAGCAAATTTCACACACAAACGCTGTGTGTGTGTGTGTGTGTGTGTGTGTGTGTGTGTGTGTGTGTGTGTGTGTGTGTGTGTGTGTGTGTGTGTGTGTTTTCCCTCACTGCATAGATTGTACACCTTAGATTGTACACCTTAGGTTTTGAGCCCCTTACCGTGTGTGTGCATCAAGTTTGTGTTTGCAAACTGCATGCAACAAAAGCAAAGCCGCAGTGAAATCACTAACCTGTGGCAAATGAGACACAATCAGCTCAAATCTGCCTATAATTTAACTGAATTGAAGCCAGTTGCTGTGTTTCCTGCGACCCCCCTCCATGATTTCCATAGTGTAGGATCACTCCGCCATCTGTGTGAATTGTGGGTAATGAGACACTGTGATGTGGTGCCAGTTGGGATCAAGCTCCTTTAAATGACACTGACTTCCTGTGAAAATAAACAACAACATCCCCTTTAACCACAAACATATTTTCATTTTTTTATCTATAGAATTTCTGCAAACGCTCCATGCTTATTCACAATGGAGTCTGGCAATAATTTAGCCATTATCGCACATTCACACACGTCTTCCTGGGAGAAATTAAACAAGCACATGTTCAAATCAAAGAGAGAATGAGATATTACCACCGCAAAATATTCCTTAAAGATGCTGAGGAGAAATGATCTATGATGGATCCGCTGAGGCATTTTGGGAATATCTTTTTATTTATTTTTCCAATATCAACCTTTTTTCCGAGACCAACAATATTTCATTCAATCCATAAAAGAGCCTCAACTGAGTTGCAAATATAGGTTTAATATCAAAGTACTAAATGGAACCGCAATAAGCGTATATTTGAAATCATTCAATCTACTATTTAAACCTCCTATTTAATATCATTTTACCTGTAGAATGCCCCAAATCCCCTTTCTTCTCTGAGAGCCATCGCAGCTCCATTATTAATGAGAGGTGGAGTGTTTGCTCCCCTGCTTGCTTGTTTGTTTGTTTGTTTGTAGTTGCACAACATTTCTTTGGCACTCCTACGCTGAGCTACATAAGCACTGTGAATTACTCCAAATATTCTGGTGATGTTGGTTTTCACAAAGCTATTCGGAGGTAATGTGGATGATCAGTTCATGCTGATCAATGTTCCCTGATCAAACATGGGGAATGACGACAAGACGTGCTCTTGCCCATGTTTGTTGTGGAAGTTGTGTTTCACGTCCTCGCACATGGTGTGCGCAGTGTACGGCCGTGAACTGGAACGGGTTCGCTGCGCTGATCCCAATAGATTTCACGCCGTATCATATCTTGTAATTACCTTTGTGTCCCGCTGTTTGCCCATGACTGATGATGGAGGTCACAATTACAATGGTCTTCAAACCAACTTCAGTCATGGCATCACTAACAGACATGATGCAATGGAGCAGCAACTCAAGTTATTTGTGCTCCGGTTTGTCACGGAGAAATAAGTGAGGGCAAGACTATGTAGAGTCGTGTCGTGCTTACAGGTGTTTGGATGCGGTTGTTGCTCCTCCACCTTGATTGTCCTTGCCTTAAGTCTTGTGCGCTCATTGCCTGTTGCTTGTTTTTTTTTCCTTTTTTTTTCTCTCTCTTTCTTTTCACCCTGCTCTATATCATTGGTAATAACGTAGGTCACACTCCAGAAATTTTGCCTGCGAGTGCATTTGTGGTACACAGGCACCGCTCATTAATTTTGAAATATCCAAAAAGATCACAGAGAGATCGGGGTAAGAATCACGCTGTCTGGCTGCCACCTTGTAAAACTTTAACAAAGCCAGCCTCCAATCGCAAAAGTCTTTCAACAATTGGACACCTGTACTTTTTGCTGCACCACCACAATGTTAGCAGAGACATGATTGCAGTGTGTGTGTGCTTGTGTGCGTGCGTGCGTACGTGTTAGCGTGCATACGTGTGTGAGTGTTTATGCGTCCACAGGGATGCCAGAGACAGTATGCACATTGTCCAGGTGGGTTTTTGTGGTTTGGTTATGAGAGATATTGATTTGCATGAAAAGTACATAACTTTATCCATCAGTTGTAGAGGCTGCGTGAGAGATTGGATGCATGTTTTCAAAGACATGCGTATCGATTACATATCTCAGTACTCCTACCCTCAGGCTATTTCAGAGACTGGCAGGCACAATTTCGTTTTAATTATACCTTTAGGTGCTGCTGTCTGTATCTAATGTCAAAACAACTGGAATACTTCATGCTGAATTTGATCTGAACAGACTATCCTTTGTATTTGTTGAGCTCTTTTTGCCTTACTGTGAGGAATAGAGCACTTTCCGTGATGTCATGGGAAATACACATTTGCTGCAGTCTCAGTGGCTTTCGGCCCCCATCAAAACAAAGGCAATTGTACTCCTGGAACGGTTCCTGAGTCGTGAAGTGGTTCATGCCCCATGTTAGCTGCTCGGCGACTTCATTACCACCTGTGTGAGGTTTGCACACAATCAGGAAACACTGATTAGTCATAGAAAGCAGTATCCCATAAGCAGACTCAGGCAAAACACCGGCCAATAATTTTCTGTTCCTAACAGCAAGGATTAATGACCTTTATGGTAATGCAGAAAAGGTAGAAAAGAAGAGGTCCTCCTCCCTCAAATCCTCCTATGTAGATGATGAGGGCCAGATACAGTATATTCATCTATTCCTCCAATTGGGATGCAAATGGAGAAAGCAGAATAAAAATCTGGCTGTGATTTGTGGTGTTTCCAATAACTTTGGAAAAATCCAGTCAAGGGGAAAAGTAGGGTACGGTGTGGATTTGCAAGGAAATGTCCTTTTTCTGTCATACTCATGTCATGGTGTGTAGTGATGGCGGTGATGGTGATGATTGCATAAGACAAAAAAATATGTAACTAGACAAAAACACTCCATTAGAGCGAGAAGTGAGACGCCAAAGGTGGGCTTTTGACGGAAGCCACTGACTTATGGTATAATGTACTTCAATCTTTGGATACTTTTGGTGCTCAATGTACGTCTGAACTTTAGCTCTTTATGCATCCTGTCATCTCTTGTCTATACCTGACCCAGCAAAATATGCATCATTCAGATAAACACGGCTTGTAAGTGAGGCTTCATAGAGACAGATCTGACATAATACCATGCAAAATAAAGATAAATGTAAAGTGTTATTTCTATCTGTATTCAATCAATGTAAATTGAAATTCTATTCATAAACAGCAGTATGTCTCCTGCAATAGCTTGACGTCGATGAACTTGGGCGGAAAAAAAAAAGCAAAAAACATGGGGAGAAACTGGCAGCATTACGCTACATTCAAAATTATTGAGGTGCCTTTCGTTGTCATGGAGACACGAAATCTCAACTGTTACTAAATGGCACTGGTTGGCAAAGCAATACAAAGATTCCCTCACGGCGATGAGACAAAATTGCATCGTTTGCTGTCCACAAGTGCTGCTCGTCAGACAACACAGCGGTCAGTGGCTATAATCACAACATGTCACCAAATCAAGCTCTCTTTGTGCGGAATCAAACAAAATCAAGTAGTCTCATACACACTAACACACACAAATACACCCACAGTTTACTGACTGTGATTTGACAATCCACACTACAGTGTGCCAAAGCATTCAGGGCCATTATAATGCACTGTATTTTTATTGGAGTGTGAGTGAGGTCAGGAAGAAAGAGGTAAATTAAGTTCAAAGCCTTATTTTGTTCTGCCTGATGCATACATGGAAATACTTGGGTCCAACAGTGAACTGAGGTTAACCAGTAAGTCCAACAAATGAATTGAAATATTGAAAATTGCCTTCCCAAATTTTGAAAGCAAAAAAAAATAAAAAAAATCACAAGCAAGCAAGCCTCCACATGCATCTATCCAGTTTAATTAGCGCATTATACGATCCTCAAATCACTCATTTGAACTGATTCCGAGAAACATAAACCTACTTAGATTTGATTTTAGGGAAAAAAAGGTTCATTCACATTTCTTTGGGCCCTCATATTCTAGTATAAACACACTGTATTATTAGGTCAACAGCAGACAATCCCAGCATGCTCGTCATCCATTACAAAGAATTGTCGACACTGCTCATCCAGAAAGTACTACTGGCTCCTGCAAATTGAATTGGGAACATTAATATTCCGCTAGGGCCCCTGTGCAGCCAGCCTGGGCTCTACACAGGGAAGTGGAGAGAGATGTATAATGTTCTGTCAGCATATGCACTGGGCCCTTTCCAAATGTCTGATGGGCCCCCACAGCCACACTAACATCCTTCCTCCCTCCCCTCCTCCCTACCACCCTGGATACTGGTGCGGCCAGTAAGGGCTCCGGTGGGAGCGGAGTAGAGTAAACACATCCTTCTCGCGTGGAGACTTTGCTTGGATAACGTGCTCTGTTTCCGTTTACCATTCCGCAACTGTGCAGCTCCTTCAAGTGTCTATCCGTGCACAGGCGCAAACATGCGTTTGCATATGTTCTACACGGGCGCACAAGCAGCTTCTGCCCTTTCGGTACTGTTCGAGTTTAGCACCATGTACAGCATTTGCAATAGAGGTCACCTGTCTGCAACCTGGGGACCGCTCTGTCATTCTTCCTTCTATTGCCCTATTAGCTTGCCCCTGGAGACACTTTATCCTTACTGCCATCTGCTGGCATGGCATACATACTGATTAACAAAGTCCTGAAAACAGGTTGGGCACTCATTAAAAAAGAAAAAAAGAGACATTATATAGAGAGGCAGTGCTGGGGCCGATGGCAGAAGTGTGTCACTGCATCCATCGCGCCTTTGCTCTGAGATTCGTCCAACTCTCCGCTCCACCCGTTTCTCCCTTTTTGCCTTCATCCTCCTCGACCACTGAGGGTAGAGCTGGAATGAGTACGTGCTCGGGAGAGAAATGCTCTCTTCCTTTAGGGGCCAAGAAGGAGGACATGAAGCGCTGCGCAGCTTTAGGAGAGATGGACGACTGGAGACCCAAGCTGTCTATAACATATTGTGAGCTGCTGTGATGGAGATGATTAAAAGTGAGTTACGAGCCTTGGGGGAGTGATAGGCTACGAGATACTTTATGGACATTGCGATAGTGGGAAATTAGTGCGTTGTCAATTAGATCTTTACATTAATTGAATGCTGTGAGAACACATTCCTTTTGGACGTGCGGTACAGGAATGTGTGAGAATGTTTCAAACTCCGCTGCCGCTACAACTATCTCACGTTTCCATGCACACTTAATGGAAGCGAGAGCAAGCGTGAACACACACGTCCATACGCACACAAATGAGATAAAGCCCTCTCCTTAATGTAAGATCAGTGGATCGGCGGTGAGGAAAGATGGTTTAATTGCAACCGGTGTGACCTTAGGCCGAAACAAGAAGGAAAAACCAAGAGCTGGGAGGGAGGGGGGTTGGGGCTGCTTTAAGTAGCGTATGGAGAGAAGGTGTAAAGCCAGGATGGCTGCATTATCCGCTCACATACACATGCACCATTATCATGAAACATCTGTCCATTGAGTTGACCCTCTCAGTAGAGGTCATATGAGGTGGATCACACCAAGTGAGATGGAGGAGAAAGACGCACCCGTGTGTGTATGTGCTACTCTTGTTGCACTGTAATGTGTGCATTAGGTCAGAGCTGTAGCAACGGATACTGAGAAAGTAAAAGCTGTTGTATAACTTAAGTATCTGCATAAAAATACAACAGTCATAATAAGAAAAGGATCTGAACAAGATAACAAGTCAGGAATTAGATCAATCCATTTATTGTGCCAAACAGTCTAGTTTGAATCCTACATACTGTACGTAAAGTGCTCATATTAATGTGTGCACAAACACACACGCACACACGCACACACACACACACATACCATGAACTCGTGCACACATACATACATACACACACACGCACATGCTGAACATACATACACACATGCAGATACAGTACATACTGTACGTGCATCCTTACATAAAGACATGCAGTTTTTATCTCTTCTTCTCATCAATAAGCATCATCCTTCACTGGAACGTTGACATTATGTTACTTTTGTGTAGGCATGTAGGATTGCATGATTAAAATATAATAAAACAAAATGGCAATCATGAAAAAAGACAAATCTGAGCTTGAAAGTTTTGTCTTTCTCCACCTCATCTGTCAGAATCATCAGTACCTACTGCAGATGAATGACTGGCATGAAAGAGGGTCATTTAAACACATCAAAACTTTGGGGATTTAAATATTAATCAAGTTCCATTCAAATCTGTGCAGTGCCAACAATCAGGGGATTTATTTATGAAAGTAAAATGTGTGAATATATGACTTTTAATTCAACTGTTCCTCTGAACACTAACATGCAAATTTACACCTTTAACCGGGAACAATCCACCTTCACAGGGACGACTTCTGAGGGGTGAAATGCCATTTCATACACGGCTTCACTGGTTAAATAAGTGTTACCATTTGATAGTCAATAATATGATAATATGCAGGCTAGTGATCCATTGCAGTCATTCGTAATTAGATGTGATGCTCAGACTTCCCTGACATACATGCAGGACTTTGCGGTATGACCTCACAGACCAATGCAGCAGTAACACACAACTCAAAGTCTGAAATACAGTATGCTTGAAATATGGTCCAATTAAAGGCCCAATTATATGACACATAACATTTTTTTGTTTGAGTTTTTGCTTGTCCCTCACACATCTCTGTTAAGATAGGAAACTTGAAGATGGGAATTCTTCCTATATAAATGTTGTCTTGATTTACATTTTCTTGTATTATTCTCTCCATTTATTTGTTTACCCAGCGTGGGTTTCATAATAGTCCAAGTGAAATAAAAGATACAGAATAATACCGAGCACCTCAATAAATAAAATCAAGTCAAACCAATGAAACATTTTCTGACAAATGCATGACTTCTATGGCAAATAACAATGACTCACACCACATTACAGCATGAGCAAGAACTAAAATATTCATTTATGTATGAGAACAGGTACAGAGCTCAAAACTATTAGATTACTTGCTTTGCCAACAAGGAAAATAAATTGTATCAACATACAAACAGCTTTCAGCAGTTTTGTTCTGGCATGGAAATGGTGATTTGGACATTCATTCCTTAAGTCCACATGTATTTGATGGCCCGTCTCCCTTGATGTTTGGATACTCAGCACAGTGCCTTTGCCCTCCTGTGGTTCTTTCCATCCCTGTTAAAACCCAGCCCATGTTGTGCTTCAAACCCCATATAACTACCTAAATGATTCGTTGAAATCTCCCACACGACAAAAAGACAGTCAATTTCACCTCTGCTCTGCATGTTCAGACTGATAATTTGTGGACCACTGTAAAGTCTCTGGAGCTCGTCTCTCACTCTGATAACCACTGCTTCGGAGCAGTAGACCTCCGCAGGCAAACCAGGTCGATTCGAGCATGTACCGATGTCGGCCACAGTAACTCACCGTATCTTGTGTTTAATGAAGATTTAAAACATTTCACTCTCGTCTCAAATTAGAAAAATGTACAAGTTTTATATGCGATCATTTTCTACAGCTTATCACAGCCCAGGTCACAGAAATGAATAATGTGACGGTGTGGGTGACATTCCAGGCCTTCTCCACTTGCAGATGGACCACTTATTCCCAGCCAGCATATTCTGGGTTTGCCCCGTGATGTGCTCCCAGTTGGAAGTGCCTGGAACACCTCTCCTGGGAGGTGTCCAAGTGGCATCTTGATTAGAGTCCCAAACCATTTCGAGTGGCTCCTTTTCAGTGACTACACTCCATGCCGATATCAGAATTTTTCGCTCGATTTTGTCCCCACTGAAGAATTCTGACACGGCGTTGCAGAATTTCTTTATGCTGCCAGTATCGTGCCCTCTCAGTCGCCACTTGCGGCTGGTGAGGAGCGAAGAGAGTCAGAACATACATTGATGGATGTATCGGAAGCTGTGTCTGTGGGCTCGGTGTTCTGCTCATCACCGTAGTGCCAGACACTGTCCACATCACTGCAGGAACCTAGTGTCACTTGTGAACAAATTGGAGTCCGACACCTGTGCTGGACGACAGTGTGGGCACGGAACACGGTTTGGGTTGTTACGATGATGTGTCACAATGACCTGTCAAAATATGTTTTGGCTTCCTTGTTTTATTACCTGGATGGGTTCCATGTTACTAAGTTTTGCCTTGTCTCTGACATTTTGGAAACCGTATGATTATATGAGAAATTCAGATTTACAACGGATGACTAATATTTGGGATGAGAGGCCATTTTACTGATGCAGAGTAGCCCCAGTCTCTGAGTTGAGCTCCGTAACAAAGCCGTTTAGCTTTCCCGTTCGACCCGAGTCGACTAGTTCAGGTCCAGGTCCGACACTCGGTTCAGTGGTGAGCCAGGCTAAATCTCCTTTCTGTCCCTTGCCCCTCTGTCCATTTTCCTGGCACAGAAGAAATATTTCTCATTATTACTGCCAGCCTACATATTCATGGGTCAGTTGGTTCAGACCACCTGACTGGCAACCCACCAAAATCCTTAATGCTTCCTCCGCAGATGGCAAGTCCACATGATAGTAGGACCCACCCATTGCTCTGGGTCAGGCTGGGTCACCAGGTGCCCTGGCAAGTCAGTCATGCCCGTTGATATGCAGACGCAGGCTCAAGGTGAAGGCCCTTGTTTTCCCTAATCTGGGTTTAATCTGTTGTAGGGTGACGCCCGTACACAAATTGCTCAAATGTGCTGAGTTTGTGATACAGATGGTACTGTCTGCCTGTCTATCTGTCGAATGAATGTCATGACATGCTTGCATTATAAAAATCGAACGAGAAAATCTGCCATATTAACATTTTGCCTCTTACATCTCGATTTCCACATCTATCATTCTCAACTGTGAAATACAGTATGTGTGAACGAGCTTCCCTGTAGCTCCGCTATCTTGTCAGGTATGTTGCCAGTCCGACTTTCCCACTCTGTCTGCCTTGAGTGCAACCTCCAACTGTGCTCTCATAGCTGCCTGTGCAAGTATCTCTCCTGTCAAACCTGACAGTCGGTGTGAAAAGTCACAGCAAAGGTCGGCCATCCTCCACCTGCATTAACACAGCTCTGCTCATCTCTTTGGAGGCTCCAAAATAGGAACAGATAGACACGCTGCAAATGGAGACATGGGGTGCAAAATAAAACCGGGAAGCTGCAGGTCAGTTAAAATCGAGCTGTCTTGGGTTGGTTTGATACAAATCTGCAATGTTTTGATAAGTACTATGAACTTCTTGATCAGTTTCTGATTCAAAGACATTGCACCATTTTGACAATATCTCCTACAATACTCATTTTCTCAGAATGTGCACCATCTTCACGCAGCTACAGTTTAGATTGCAGCTGTCTTGCAGTTTGCTCATCACACCCTCCGAGTGATGTTGGCATGAAGATTGTGAAATCATCTTACTTGCAAATTGTGTATTCACTGTACATAGTGTCAATATATTTTTCTTCTGTTCACATGGCGCATGATCCTCTTGTGTTTTAAAAAAAATGAGTCTCTGTGATAAGTGTAATTTCCTCACGTGGATAGAATAAAATTCGATCTTGTCTTTATTTGCTTTAACTGCTCAAACCAATCATGTCTCAACCCTTACTGAGCAAGCGTAGGCAGAACAGAACAATGAATAAACCCCACGTTTAGAGGTTATTTATCAAAAGTAATGCATCAGGCCTTTGTCCTAATTCACCTTTGAACTCTAAACATGTAATATGTATTTTTATATAAGCTCAAAGCACTCCTGAACTCACAAACACGCACAGAGGCAAAACCTCTCACTGTAAATGAGGGCATCACATGCCTCATCTGGCAAATCGACATGAATATTTCATATTTGCCACACTATTTATCCACTTCGTTTATCATTTATAAATGTTATTTAGAGTGGCATGGCATACATGCGCAGAGTGTTTATACGTCTTTTGTAAGTGTGCCATTTTGATAATGTCACGATGGGCCATAAGCTTCTCTGGCATCTCACTTACACTGGTATACAGCCTGCGACAAGTCTATTCTTTCTGAATAAACAAGGGTCCTCTCTTCTCCACACTCGCCTCTTAATTATTCATATGGGGCTGAATAGGACATTGTTTATCACTGCTATTGCTCGGAGGGAGGCCTTGCACTCTGGTCTATACACCTGTGTCTGTGTGTCAGTGTGTGTCTGTGCAAGAGAGAGACACAGAGAGAGGGTGGAGGGAGGGGGAAATATGTTGTCATGACGGTGTCACTTGTTAGGTTGCAAAAATGGGTGGAGGGCATCAACAAATAAAAAAAAAAACAAGCCCATGCACAGGCAGCCAACTTTCTAATTGGTAATTAGAATACCTTTAGCAAACTAGCTTTAGCTGTCTGCCTGCTATTGGTATGGTAATGAGGACTGAGGAGGTAAACTGCGTTCCCACCGGAGAGAGAGGCGTTCCAAGGAGAGCAGGCTAGCTGAGATGAGCTGTGCCTCCTTTGGCAACATATTAGTGAATAATAACTACATATGATTGTGAAAACAGGGAGAGAGAAAAAAACTAAACATCTGCATATAAATGCACTTACAAGACATTAACCCTGCACGCTCGTGTTTTCAATGCTCCTCTGATGCTTCGAGGCCAATTTGTAGTTGTGCACGACCTACATTTGATTGGCACTTTTGATATTGGAATGTTAATGGTGCGTCCTTTATCGCTTTGTGTCTGCAAGATACAGCTCCAACTCAAATCACCAGCTCAGCAGTGATTCATACGTTTGCCTTTGTAGCCATTTAAGGAAAACAAGTGTTACTGCTACTTTGCATAAATGCAACCAAAAATAAATAAAAAGGAAATCAACAGCAGCCTGCAGTGTGAGCTGGAGCACATCGAAGAAATAAAATCTGAGACAACACTCTGTAATTAAGATATTTACATGGCTGAATAAATAGTTTTACAATTGAACAAGCTTGGTTTATTGCTCCAGATGCACTAATTTCGATGGTATTGGACTGTCTAGGCCAGCCATTTGATGGGCCAATTTAGTGCCTTAATCACAGCCCAATCAAAGTTTTACATTTTATAGAAACAAACTAAATGACAACTGAGAAAATGTCGGCCACAGCAAGGGGGAGTGAAGCTTGTGAAGTTGTTATTGAACAGGAGACATGGGTGTCCTCACCAATTTGTATTTACTACGCAGCCAACAAAATCAGGTCTCTCATTGCTTTTGTTACTCCAAAGAGATTAAGTCTGTCCACCACGGTGTCGGCTGCATGATATTATTGCATTCCGATGCTTGCGAGACTAGTAGCTTCGACGATGTCTCGAACAACAATTTCTTTTGACATTCTGGTGTTTTTCACTGTTGTTGGATGTGAACAATTAAGAAAAATACCAGGTTGAGAAGCTCAGCTCAGAGAACTCAAAAGGGTGTTGCATCATATATAAACTTGGCCTTGAGGTTTCAGTATATGAAATACAAGCTCCAGCTAATGCACTACTATTTGTATGATGAAAGAATCTACTAAATACGATTCTTCAACACCACGTATGATTTTAGATGTTTGATTGCCACCATCTATGATAATGTCACATCTCCTAATACATGGCATTTCAATGTCTAATAGCATGTCATCCTATCCGAGGGAGCAAAAGGTCAATTTTGAAATAGCAGTGAAATGGCATTGCTTTTATCCCATGAATGATGTATGAATGACCGATTTGTATCTTCAATTTGAACGCACTGCATAGTCTCAGCAAGCTCAAAGCCATATTCGACAAGACACTGATGTTTGCGTTGTTGCTGACGTTGCCCTTTTAACCATGTGACTTTGTGTTTGCTTTAAAGTTATCCTGATGTTCACTCATTAGAGAATAGTGTCTTTTTGAACTTTATCACAGAATCAAGCGCAGAACCTCAACTATGTAGCCAAAGTCAGGTCTTTGCCTCCAGAATGTTAAGTAAGTGTATGTTTGTGAGTCATTACACTATCACAATACTCGGCAGGGGGTTGTGAAGATAAATTCTACTTAGCTTTGCATTGATTAGTATGTATAATGCATCACACCAGTGCACATGATCTACTTCTACTTGTCATTCACACACTGACGTGGCAACTTGAGATACGGGAACGTTCCCCTTCTCCTCCTTCATCAAGGTTCCTCTCCTCAATTTGCCACTTTCTGCATGCAGATTCAAGCCCCGTGCTCTTTGTCCCTCCCTCTCCTCTAATCATCCAGAACTACGCGCACCCTCCTTCACCCAACCCCACTTCACTCTCCTCCGCTCTGCCCCCTCACTTCCTCCTCAGAACTTCTCATTTTCTGCCTCCATTTTCTTCCCCCAATTACAAAGCGCCGTCAGTGGGGTCGTCAGTGTTGCGGCACGCTGTGCGCCGACAGTGGCGTGGCTGTTTGATCATTCTCCACACATGCACGCAGCAAGCCACCCTGGATAAGCACACACTTTAGAGATAACGCTCTTGTATCATTTAAATGTTAATAGGTTTTCTATGGGCTCAAACCTAAATTTATTATTGTGCAAATGAGCCAATTTCCCCATATCTCTGCTGTCATTAGAACTGGCATGTTTAGTTGTCTGAACATAATTAGAATTATTGTACTGTAAGGAGGAAAGAAGAGGATGTTGGAGGAGAGAGAAGTAAAAAGGGAAAAAAAGGCGGCTTGATACTGTTCCAAGTAGAGTGGGACAAGGTCTTTGTTGGGCAGAGTCCTTTCAGAAAAAGAGAAACACACTTGCGTTGCCTCTTTGTTTCTCAGATTTAAGGATCATCCCAATTTCCGGCTCCTTCCCTCTCATCTAAATCTTAAGGGACCGTCGCTGCATTTGCTTTTTGAGACGTTTGCTTTCTTCTCAGTGGAGCGAGAGAGGAAGCCGGGGCAATCGAATAACGTCCTAAGAATATACAGTTAGTGCAATAGAACAATCAATGCTTGACCAATCAATTTCAATATCAGGGATCCGCAGGAGCTCCTAATGTGTTGGCGGAGAGCCGCCGCCGATGCTGATGTATTCTTCATGAGATGGTGCCGCACACGTGTGTTCATTTACAGCCGTCGATATGTTATGATGGGTAATGCTTTTAGAGACCACATGCCCTCATTTGAGCTGGATAGACAGACGATAACTGTGATAACTGATTGATTCATTATTTCGCTGTTGTTGTCTGAAAGATAACATGTGACCGCCAATGAATTTGAATGGAGAGTCGAGAGAATAGAGGTTTACGCATTAACACGGAAAATGAGCCAGAATGGATGTGGCGGAATTTGCACCGACTGATTTCAAACTGTGGCCAAAATTTTAAAATTCAAACTAGCAAAACCTCTGAATCAGATTTGCACAGAGGAAAAACAGTGATACAAGTAGGTTGCCAGCTACCACACTCGATTGTGTGTGTGTGTGTGTGTGTGTGTGTGTGTGTGTGTGTGTGTGTGTGTGTGTGCGTGCGCACAAGTGCGCGCGGAAGGTGCCAGACCGATTCCAGGACTCATCAGGAAGTGCCGTTGTTATTCTTATTTTCCTCCAGACCCTCTTTCTTTCTTTTTACTCCAGCCCCTGTAATGAAGTGGAGTAACTTTGGGGAGCAGCTCAGATTTTTTAATTTATTTTCTTCTATGTGTGTGTGTGTGCCGCGGCGGAGCAAAGCCGCATCTGCCTGCATCTTTATTCTGATTTGTATGTTCCCTCACAAAATTGTCATTGGTGTCCTTTTGACGTCCACACTAATGTCATCAAATGAGAAATTACTGACACACACACAAACACCAAAGCGAGACAGAGTTTTCAATAACGTGACGGACCAAAATTAAAACGACGCCGTGCAATGGCGACTATTTAAACTTTGTGGTAAAAAAAAAAAAATATATATATATCACATAGGATATTATACTGAGGGTAGATCATTTTAGTTCATTCTGCTGTAAATAGTGTGTATTTTAGGTATTATCCCCCAGCCTTAAAAGGAACAAAAAACACAGCTTTAAAATTTGCTACAATGACGCATTACCTTTGCGTGCGTTGCGCAAATTGCGACCTCATCTGTAACCATGGCGATAGTATGAGATTCTGTAGTCAAAGCTCGCTTTCCACAAAAATGTCACCCACCCTCTCGTCCACCAACAGACGACCTCCATCATCTCTAGCCCATAATTGTACCTGTTTCCCCCCGTCCGCCATCCCACATATGTTTCCCGCTGCTGCTTCTGCATTCACATCCCATCCTGTTCCTTTTTTTCCTCCCTCCACCAAAGCCCTCTAAGCTCCAACCCCACCTAACCTTCTCCTTCTGCCTACCGCCGCCCTCCACGCTGCCTCTGATTTTCCTAATCCATTCAAATCCATCTTAACATCCACTACCTCCCTCTGCGTTCTCAATTTCCAATTTGCAATCTCTACCTGTGGCACCACTTCCGTCTCTGTTGTCCCAGCATGTTTACGTCCTCCCTGCCTGTCGTTACGTTTCCTCTCCTTCGGAAGGCTCCCGGGCCGGATCCAGTCCGTTGAAGGCCATCTGTTATCCGATTTGACAAGACTGAGTATGGCTGTAACACTGGCACCGGCCACGAGCACTGGCACTGGCCGGCGTCTGGCTATGGCAGCACAAACCCAAGCACAGGCTTGAGCTGACAGCCAAACAGACAGCCAGTTTTCACACTGTGCTTATAAACACTGCGACTGCTCATTCACAGGCACCTGGCGGCCACGCTTAAAATGGAATGTGGTTGATTTTGGGTTTGGAGGAGGAGGAGGAATCAATATGGGAGGGAGGCTAATGGCATCTTTGCACCCTGCTTTCAACTGAATGAGAACAAAGACGCTCCTGCAGTGTCTTATGTGGGTTTAGCGCGAATCCCCATTTTTTAAGCAAGCTGCGGCGCCTATTTGAGCAATGAAATGGCACATTGTCTACCAGAGACGTTTCGTTTGTTAGATGTTGTCACCGCAAGTGCCTCAGACTATGTCGATGGTGTTGATGTCGTATTTCCCATTGGTTCAACTTAGTGTCAAGCATCCAAATAATCAAGTGAAGCAAACTACAGCCGCAAAATAGCAAAACACTCATTTTGAAAAAAAGGAGCTGGAACTTGAGCAACAGTGCTTGTGAACTTGGGTTCACAAAGAAGACATCAGATTTGTGATTAGTTCCGCCAGCTTGTTACATAGAAGTCAGTTAAGTTCCAGAATTCCAGAAAAGAGTTTTGTTGAGTTCAGAGTGTCTCTCAACTCAATTCAACTACTCTACAAAATATCTAGTGTGTCTGCAGGCGTCAGAGTGCATGTCTGACGTTGGTGCTATCATTTGAATTGCATTTCATATGGCTATATCTTTTCACTTTTTGTACATAATGTGGAATATACTAACTACATGCTCATGCCCAGGCTGATCACTGTGATTTTATAGCTGACAGAGCTGAGTGGGAATATGTAGGAGAGAACTGAAATAAAGCAGAACTAGAGCCAGACAGCAACACCAATACTGCCAATCTTCAAAATGATCAAAAATCCACTGTGTCTAACTAACAACATTCTAAATTGTTCATTTTCATGACAAAACAACAAGTAAACAAATATGCAGGACCTCTGTTGAATGCGGGGGGTAATGAAAATCCACATTTGAAGTGAGACAGGGACAGAATCACTGTTGTGTTTCTTCAATTTAACATGGAAATAGGAATCTGTTAAATCTCCTTCCCTTGTGTTCCCTTAATGAGATTAGGCAATAAGTGTACGCCAGTGACGAGGCTGCTTGAACAAATACAGCTTCAAGAGAAATAAACACCTCTGCTGCTGGAAAAGTGCAGATGTGCTGGGGTAAAAATAATGGGGAAAAGCAAGACAGAATTATGGAAAAAAAACAACAAGCATAGTCCTTTGAGTATATTCTGAGAAGCAGAAGTAGATATTTCAACACACAAGGAGGTGTGGTACACAATTTGCAGGTTTAGTGGGTGATGAGCATTTTCTTAAATTTTCTAGCTTTTTTATGACTTAAAAGATCTTGGCCTCTAATTTCAACTCTCTCAGAGATGAAATGAAATGACTTAGAAAAAGTCCTAATTTGAAAATCTGTCAATTACATCAGTTGGTGTTCAGCATAATGTCAACCACTGAAAATGCACAGATCACAATCCAATTCACAAATACGCTGTTATGACAGTCTAGACAGATTTAAAAGAACGCACTGACTCATGTTCTGTCATTTTTCAGCGAAATGTAGCTGTGACATCGCGGCTACTCCGCCCAGTATAGTGTAACCCCGGCTTAGAGGGATAAAGCCGCAGAAAACACAACACAGACGATTTACCACCTATTTGTACTGATTTGCCACAATCAAATGAATGGGTTTGTTCCGAATGAAGTAGATCAGCTCAACAGCCATCTGTCAAACCCCTCATTTGGTCCTCAGAGCCTTTCATCCATTTCATTTTGCCATCCTCTTCCTCCCGGTCGACAACATCTTATTAGAGTGTGACGCGACAATCGACTTCACCTTGGTTTGGAATCAGGTTACCAAGTCAAAAAGGTGTGAAATTGCTCATTGCACCCAGATCTCTGTTTTTGCATTAATCCGTAGCTTTGCGGTGCCCAAAACTGTGAGGTCATCTTCTTTTTTCTTTCTTTCTTTTTTTTTTTTTTTTGCATGCGAAAACATGCG
>OMPJ01009889.1:0-37478 GCA_900312935.1 Carapus acus
AGCCCATCACTGGACAAGAAAGCCTCGGGTGGGCACGGGGAGAGAGGGAGACGCAGACAGTATGGGAGAGAGCGAGACACAGACTGTTGAATGGGGAGGTCTCATAAAGCTCCCTCTCTCTCTCTCCCATGTCTCTGGAGTGACATCACAGTGGGATCAGCGCCATCTCCCAGCCGCGGACGGAGACTCGCTTCATTCATAAAGCCTTGCCTTCTGCCGCGACGCAGAGTGATGCAATGATAAAAACCAAGCAGGCAACCAGAGCCAACAAAGAGGGGACAATATGCTTTCTATCAGCAGAAGACTCTATAAATAGGCCTATAGAGCAGTGCTCAATGAGTGGGTGCCTGTTCGTGTGGGGGGAACGTGAATGGGTTTGTGGATAAAAGATGCACATCATAAAAAAGGTCAGAGGTTTAAAAAGTGATATATTTTGGGGTTGAATGGAATCGCTTTATTTATATCAACGTCAACACGTGGTGATTAATGTGTCTGTGTGCATGGCTTTGTGACGCAGTACGGGGGGCTTTTCAAAATCAATCTAGGAATCGGTTTCCTGAGGCTAAGTCGCCACTTCCTGTTGGGAAGTGAGGTGATTTGTGAGTTCAGGTGAGGGTCAGATCCATCAGCAACTTTCCCTGCACCTCCCCATCACACGCACACGTATGAATTAGGAAAATCACCACAGAGTGCAAGCGCAAAAAAAAAAAAAAAAAGGAACATCTTGGCTTTTCGCCAGGAATGTACAACTGACCTTTTAAACCAGACCAGTCCAGCCGTAGTTAGACTACAAGTGACAGTGACATCTTAGAACGTCTTTGATGGAGATCCGTATCTGGACCTCTGGTCTGAGAACGCGGGGTCGTAAACCCAAACAACTTGAAGGGGGAACATTCAGTGCCACTGGGTGATAAAGTGGTAGCCGAGGGCGGCAGCGTAGAAGGCGTGGGCGGAGGGGGGGGCAGCAGTCTGCTTTTCAGAGGGCTGCTTGTTCAGCCAGCCACTGTGCTGTTTAGATTTCCATCTCATTGCTGCAAACCAGGAAGAGAAGTGAAAGCCCCGCATCAAAGCGTGCTATGCTAAAGACGCCAGAACAGAGTAAACCTGAAGACATGCGACCAAAACGCCAGTCTCATCCCACCATGGCAGACACGAGCCCTGAAACGGCGGGAGGGGTTTTGTGTCGGGCCTCCACCACTGGCCTCTGGCTGCCCTCCGAAAGCACAAGTCTGTGGTGGTGTAAAGCGGCCGGACAGAACAAAAACACTACTGCTGACATTTGTCTTTGGCCCTGAGACCAGAGTTCTACATGATCATCATCACCATAGACAAACTGGCTACTGTAGTAGACAGTAAGTGGGACTAATACCCTGTAGTGGGCTTTTGTCTTTCTTTCTTCCACTCCCTCCATCTCTGAAATCGTATTAGCCTATGATGTGAAAGTGCATTAACTCCACTGTTTATCCCGAAGTCTCACTGCTTGATTTGACATTACCTCAGTTTGAAATGATCCACGCCATCGCACACAGACGTTTTACATGTTTTTGCTAGAAGCCTGATGGAGGTTCTTTGCTTGTCAGTGGAGCAAGGGAAAATAGAAACAAGCACTTTTGGAGGATTTTGGCTTGTTGCTGCTTACTTAACCACCCCCGAGCTTTGTTCCTGTAATCTGTAATGGTGTGTTGAGTGAATGGTTCGGGGTTTTCAGGTACGCTTCAACTGCAAGCCATTAAACAAAAATTATGAACCTCTTACGATTGTCAATTGTTCCATGTCAAGACTTTTTCCATTTTTTTCCCCCCACATCAGTAGTGCTGGAAAAAGACATGAGAACATTGTACAAACAAGACATATGTTAAAACTTGACCAAAACAGCAACAAATTGTCTATCCAAAAATGGCATAACGGGAGCAACACTCTCCCAAAACAATCTGACTGACTTATCACGGCACCATTTACCATTTTCCATAACTGTGGGAGCAAAAAATAGGGATCCAAGAGTGTTGGATGACATTGCAAAGCACAAGACGTGCTAGTCTGGTCGTGTGAATGTTAGCCACCCTTGCAGCCGCCATCGCCGTTGTAAACAGACACTGGATGCTTCAGGGGGGTTGTTTAGGCATTAGACCAAACACATGACATGTCTGACAAACAGTTTACTCTCTATGTTGCAGCTTTTCCACAAAACACTGTGCCTGCTCCATTTTCAGTCCAAACTGATACAGTCCAGGACCAGGGTCAAGAATTAAATATAGAATGAGGCAGCACAATAGAAACAGCCATTCCAACAGACATTCGTATTGTTGTATCTTGTCTGTTCTTTTGTGCAAAATACAAATAAGTCTCTGCCCCATGGGTGTAATTATATGTCAGAAATACAAGTGGTTGATGCTTGTTTGAAGGCAAGTTATGGGTGACAGATGGATACTTGATAAATAAATTCCCCCCAGACCGCACTGTTGCCATTTGCGTGCCTCGCATTCCATCCCTGTTTTACAATCCCTAATGTGCGTCTCACAGCTTTCTTGTTTTCAGCTAATGTGACCAAGGAAATCAGACTTGCGGTGCGAACGGCAAGATGGTTTCTGCTCAAGATGATGAATGGCTCCTCTATTCTAAACTCGCTAAACGTTTGTAGGTTCGATTGAAGTGTTAAACATCAAGCATGTGGACATGGCTAGTCTGATGTATGCCCTTTATCCTGACAAGCGCTATCACATTGCTGACCAGTTAAACAATTCTTAACATGCACTGATAACTGAATGGGAAAAAATGCGACACTATGGATTGCAATGCGGACAGAGTCACGCAAGTTGTGTGTAATCCATCGCCTCTGACTTGCTCACACTCACAAAACCCATTCACACACGCACGCAGAGATAAGTCATGACTCACCCCATCAATGAATGACTGGACCTCTAAGGATACTGTTATGCTCCGCTTGATAATGTGACTGTTGATGATGAAAGCAACAATCACAGTTTTTAAAATTCCTTTCAACTGACTCCATGTCACGATGCCTCATCTTACAGGCTTTAACAAAACAAACATTCTATGTTTTGACATTTGTGTGAGGTCAAAATCCCCACAGAGCTTTTCACATTCTACAGTTAGCATTTGGGTGAGGTGCTCTCCAGTTCCAGCCTGGAATCAAAATGTGAGATATGGGGAGAGGTTGGGCAAAGACCACTACGGAATCCAGCTGCTTTTATCCTCAATGCAGCAAGCTAAACTCCAACAGCTAAACCCATTTATCCTCCTTCCCCACGGCTGCCATAACACATGTGCCGCCCATCTGACTGCATCGCCATGGCCCAACGCACTATGAACGCCACAGAGTCACACCTAAATCGTAAACGGTACCCTCCCACGCAGGAACACCCTTATCCATTATTCTCTGGCTTGGCATCACCACACCTCCGATGCAGCAGGTCTGACACACACGCATTTATGTAGTCATGAGCCATTTGTGCGCCTGATTACAAAAGCAGCGTGCAATTCATGCCGACTCGAAAACAGGTAGTTTGTAGCAAACACACACAAAGAGAGAGAAAAGAGGGAAAATCATGGGCATACAATGGGAGAAATGATTGACCTGGCCTCATTCTGGACGGTTGAACATCAAGAAGACAGCGCTGTCTGTTTGTAAAGAAAGCTTGTTCTGAATTAAAAGTTTCCATTGCAAAACAACCACTACAACCTATATGCGGAGCACCACGAAAAACAACCAAAAAAAAGATACTGGGAGCGCTAAAACAGGTGTAACATGCTTGCGGCATTATTCAGTTGTGTGAATAACAATCCGTAACGTCTGGGAAAGAGGCTTGCGGTGGCAGAGACCTGGCAGTAAGGTCAGGCACGCAGTTGGGCAGCCAGCGGTGTGAGACGGGGGAGGCCTCTGCAACCATGACTCAGGGATTACAAACAAGAAATGGCTGGAGACAGGCTGTGTACTAGATGCCACTTTGAAGGCTTCGAGCAATTAAATAACAACCACTGGAGTATAAAAGGTGTGAGAGCTGCTGGTTAATGTTGTATTATGAATTTGCTATGTGACTGAGAGTGATTACGGAACTTGACATTCCCAAAATGGGAGTTTTGGGGACTGGCTCTCTGAGGGATATGAAGTCTAGGAGTCCAATTATGGTTGGTCAGTTATTCAAATACGTTCAGAAAACAAATCTTTATCACACAAGCCAAACTAAGCCACATATCATTTTCAAGCTCTCACTCCTCGCTCTTCCCCGCTGCATATGCTTACTATTTAGTACACTGGCGCTGACACACCCTGCTTTATGACTAAGTTTTATGAGAACAGATGAAAGCATGCAGTCACCAGGGAAGTATCCAGATAGGACCCACACAGCATAATGGTTTTATGTTTAGTCAGGCAATGAATGAAAAACTGGCTGAATGGGGGTGATGGGAGGTGGGGAGGGGTATCCCTTTTGATGCAACACAGTAGAATCTTTGTACTTGCTCAGTAATTTTCACTTCTGTCAGACCAGGCATATATACATACATATACTGCCCAATAAAGACACTGGTATTCATTACTGTTTAGGTACTGCCACTTAGTGCTTCCTGATATAAATGCACGCGCACCACGACCTCATTTGAAATACAAGGTGCGATCGTATGTCACAGAGGCAGCGTACTTAACACTGGAGAGAGCGGCAGTGATTTGATCGGGCTATCCGGATTCCTCTCACCTTGGCGGGGCGCATGTCGGATGAAGAAAGGGACGTGGGTGTTTGGCGCAACGCATTGACAGCACACATCAAGGAGATGCTGTATGGCCCAGACACTGTTTGCACAGCTGCCAGGGTGCCACGCACACAATCAAACGCTGGAATATATTACACCGTGCTACTGAAGGAGTGCTGACATAAACAAACCTAAGCCAAAACCTGGAGCTTATGTAACCCAATGTCTCGTCTACACACTCCCCTCCAGACTCAAAGATGGGTGTACCTTGGGAGGAAAGTGATTGAAGCCTTCTCAAAGTAATCTTTGTGGTGTGGCCTGTGAGAGCACACCTACCTACTGAGCGAGAGGGGGAGGAAGTAGTTACCATATAAGGACTCTCAGCGCAAGTGTCAGACATGCCTGCTATAACAAACAGCATTTTGATCAGATAAAAGTCAGCCTCCCCCAGCTCTCTCATTCTCCGCCTCCATGCATGCCACCCAGCAGGGCATGCTCGAGCATTCCTGCAAGCTGCTGAACCTTGACCCCCCCTCAGGCCTGACAAACAGAGAGTGAAACTAAAAAGAGGAGCAGGTCACTCGAGTCTTACACAGACGACTTCTTATACTGTAATGATTGACGTTGCCTCAGAGTGTTAAAGCGTTATCTCCATACTTAGCTAACCACGGAGGACAAAGACAAGTTTGCGACGGTACATGAAACATGAACTGTGTTTTTTTGGATTGGGGTCAAAAACCGCCTTTGCATGAAATACAACTCCATCCATATGGAGAAACATTGTACCCTATCTGAGGCACTTCTAATCTCTGTGGACCAGACAGTTATGTTTTGACTACAAGACCCTTTGAATAATAAGCTACCTTCATAAGTGTGGCACCACACCACTACTAAGTGTGCTGTGTCAGGGTTTGACTATGAAAAACACAGTGAATAGATGAGACAAAAGCTCGTTGGAATGCCAGAAACTGTTTGGATGCACCTTTGACCCCGGCAGTGCGTTAGCACTTTAGAAAGAATTGCCTCACTTGGAGAAAAAGGAGGCATTCGGCGAAACAACAATGTCTGCGCCGACTCGCATCACAAAGTACAACAAACTTTGGGTTCCTGAGCCTTTTGAGTGCGTTGTGTAAGCACTGCGAGGAGACATGAAGCGGCACACAACATGCAGCCCGACATGTGTGTGCATACTCAAACACGTCAATGACATAAACTATCAGTGAGCCAAGCGAGGTACCACCAACACCACGATCCCCTCACTAAACAAATAGAAAAATGATCAAATGCGTTCTAAATCCTGCTGATCCTCTTAGTGTCAGGTCGGCATAATAGCTAGCACCTTACATGCATGTACGGTACTCAAAGCACCCCACCACCATCAACACTGTTGGCAGTGCACTTCCTTCGTAAGGGGATAAATATAAGGGAAGCATATAGCGGTGCATTTGTGTGTCAGTGGGCTGAGGCACAGAGGGAGAGAGTGGGTCGGGGAGAAGACGTGTTTGTGTTAAGTTGTGAACCGCTCCTTGGCAGCCTCAGCTTGACCCGGGCACGCACAGCAGTGAGTGTGCGAGGGAGCTTGGATTGCGAAACGCTTTTGCAAGATAACACCATGCTTTGGCGACCTAACTGCAGCTGTCAGCACTTTCCTGTGCGAGTTGGTGAGACGTGTGTTTTCCTTCGTCCTAAGCAGGTATTGTTAGGTTGGGGAGAAGTCGGTTTGAGATCTAAGGCACAACCACCGATACTGTCACGTCTCTGTGATGTACAAACGGTCTGCAGCTTTGGCATCCCTCACATTCTTCAGCTAGACTGTAAAGATACAGGCTTGGCTCAAATATAAGCGACCCTCAGTACACAGATTAAACAAAAGTGTCGTAAAGAGAGAAAACACAACACTGCGTGTAACGCGTCGTGTGGGAACATGAGCTGCAGCGTCTGTGGCCTGGATCAACCCAGAGAAAAGAATCTTCCAGGCCAGCAAAGGTCTGAGGAGCGTACTGGCCAATAACAGATGCCTCACCTCAGCCTGTCTCTCCATCACTTTGGAAACTCCAGAAGCGGGAGGGGTGGAGGGGAGGGGGAGGGAGAGGAGAGGAGTGGAGATGGGGTACAAAAAGCTGCGCTAGAGAGGTGAGTGGGCACCACCAAGCTCCTCAGCTGGCCAGAACTCTGTTGGCATGGTACTTAGCGGCTTGGGTGGAGGGATGAGTGTTTGGATGGGAAGGCAGAGACGGGATCAAAGCGGGATGACAGAAAGTGGAGGACGACAAAGCCACAAAAACACGCGCTCGTGTTGTCATTCCCACTACAACCAAACACATCGTTTCTAAGACAGAACTTGAATCACACACGCACGGACGTCAAAACCCGCAAACACAAATAAGAGCGATGCTGTGCAGTGCCAGAAAAGGCACAAACATGGAAACATAACGGGGTGTTGCACTGTTGCACGATCTTACAGTTAACTTTGACATGTTTGGCTTTTGATGATGTATCCCTGACACCGCAGCCAAACAACTTTGTTGGGCAATTGTTTATGTCATTTTCATAATCACACAGCCACACATGGTAGAATCGTGTCGATTGAGCCGTAACAGCGTCAGTCTTTTGCAAGACTACATAGCCTCCGGCTTGATTGCATTTTTTCCGCAAGTGTAACGAGTTTGTTTTTCTAATATTGAGCAATCAACATCGTCTTGACATAATTACGCTTTCGGGACGTTGTGTCCCGCTCGGTGCGCCTAATTACTGATAATGAGCACAGGGAAACAAGTGCTTTAAAATGATCCGCGTTGCGAACATGTAAGAGCCGACAAATATCAAGTCTTGTCACAGAGGACTTGCTTTACTCACCGTCCATTTTTTCAGCCTTTATGATTGTTAATGTCGGTTTCATATCGACAGCTGCCGTCATGATCATCGGATCAGAGACTTGTGACGCCGCGTCTCTGTGGTAGATTTGAACAGCTCCAAAACAAAAACAAGAATAAAATATATCGGGCTAAATCTGCTCTGTCTGTCGGCGGCGCTCCGGTCAACACAACCGCTCGTTTCCTACCGTTTTTCTTGTCACATAAACACCTCCTCACTTTCTGTTTCTCCCTTCTCTTAACTTATCTTAGCTCTCTCTCTCTCTCCCTCTCCCCGGCTCACACTCCTTCTTTTCCTCGTTCTTTCGTACTCACTCACTCACTCACTCACTCCTTCCTTGCTATCTCGGGTTCCTGGGCGTTGCATTTGCGAAAAAAAAAGAAAAAAAAACGACGGAGCAGGACAGCTGAAAGGGGCGGGGTCTGCCAGGACAGACTTGCCGGTTGATTCACAATTCAATTACAATGTGCGCCCCCCCTTCTCCTTTTCCCTCCCTGACCCCGCCCACGTCCTCCGCCCCCATTCCCTCTAGCTAACACACACACTCACACACACGCACACACGCTCACGCCCTCCCCAGCTATAATGTGTGTGAGAACCTACTTGGACCAAGACCTTCTTAACGTCATCACAGCCATATTCCCGCAATTACTGCTGTTTTACAGGGAGGAGGAAAAACGCGGAGTGTGTTTCCAGCATGCACCCCGCATTTTTCAGCGATGGTGTCAGTTAAGTGGTGCTGTAACATTGGAATCAGTGGTGAAAAAGTATTAAATCTCCTATGAGTACAGACTTCTTCTCGTGATAAAGAGCTGGTAGAGTCAGTGTTTCCCATCGGAGCAATATGGAAATAACAATGGTGAAATATAATGACATTGCAAGTCTACAGACGATTCCTCTGAGTATTATTTTCAGTACTGGGAGGAAATATGACACAAATTCTATTCATAGTGATCAATTCTTTGTCTACGCGTGATCATCTTAAGGACCCAGTTGAAGTTTCAAAATCATTTGCCTTAGGTCAAACTTAAACATGGTTGCTATAGCTGAAAAGCATACAGAACTTCAACATCATCCACATCCTTGGTGGAGATGTTTTTGTTATTTTGAACAATAAAGTCCACCAGTGATTGATGATGTTTGAGGAGATTGACAAGCACAACATTTCAAAATAGAGAAGGTTTGGATCTTGTTTACATCTGAGCGTCTGGTGGCAAGCGGAGTGAAGGGGGAGAGAGGACCGTCTGCGCCGAAAGGGTCCACGCATCCTCATAAGTGGTAAGGCAGCCCTATAAACACCTAAGACTGTTTCCTGCTCACCTTGTACTCATCAGTAAAAAACACAAGTGTGCCTTTCTTTTTTTTTACATTTTGAAAGGAATGATGCCTTAGCAAACACATATCCCCAGGAGATTAACTAAGGAACACACTTAACCGAAATAAAAAGCCAGACATGTTTCAATACCACACACAGTTCTCCGGTCATCTAGGAGAAAATTCAGTCAATTATGAGGAAAGTGTCTGCTCCGTTTCTTATTTTCAGTTTCTTACTGTCTACCATGAAGACAAAGATAGTTAGTTGTTCAGTCAGTTTTTTTTTTTCTTTTCTTTTTTTATGCTATGGTTGCAGAAACCAAGGGGAGTATTTTCAGCCTGAGCAACGAACCAGACATTAACATTGAGAAAGCAGAATCTTCTCCAAGAGATGAGCGAGCATTTTAATAGTAATTATCACCTACGCTCCAGGCCAGTCTACGCTTTTAACTTCAGAAAAACAGGCTCATCATAGATGGCGAGCAGGGAACAAGTTTTTAATCACATAAGTGCAAATGGTGTCTGTTTTTGTTTGTCCGTCTGTAAGGTGAGTATAGACTGTTTAACGTTGGGCCGTTTCCACCCAGTCGCACACGCCCTGCCTCAGCCACAGCAACTTTCTTAGACCGAATCATTATAGTGCTTCCTACTATGCAAATCAATATGAGACTTCGGCTTGTACAGTATGCAGAAATTTCCAAATGAGATGATGCGGATAGAGGCTGGGGAGCCGGGGGTATTGATCACACATGGATTTTAAACCGGTGGTACTTCACCGGCTCCATTAGCAGCCCTGGATCGGGTTTCATTGGCTGGATAGGGCCCTCGGTGGAAACGTCTGGGAAGAAGAGTGCTGGTGGGCAGTGCGGTGACAGGAGCTGCCTCACCGAGGGGGGCAAACTGGAAGGGGTGATGGAAGAGAAGAATGGAGGGCATTAGATGAGAATGGCAGCTCTCGCCTCTTCTCAGTCACTGGCACTCACGCTGCCTCTGAGTGGACCTCTTTGTTTTCTGTTAATGAACTCCTCGGTATCTCTTCTTAAAAGGCACAGCCTGGGAGCTCTTGTGCCTGAGGGCAGCCATTAGGGGCTTAATGGCAGTGCTGACTAATATCTACACTGGCGTCAGAGAAACATTTTTATTTTTTCCTAGGCCCATCTTGAGTGTCTTTGAAGAAAACATTCGGGTAGTCTGTACCCAATCAGTCCCTGTGATGTTCGCTGGCTATTCGATCAAAATAATCTATTTCGGTGAAATGAACTGGAAGCTTTTCGTGAAAAACGATGGAGAGCGTTGCTGCCTCCGGCACTAAAGAATGACCCAGTGCCTCCAGACACGTTAACATTTCTGTGGTGTTAATGTGTGTCAGGCAGTATTGCGCAATTCTGTTACTGTTTACAACCTCATGTTCAAAATAAACACATTTTCATGAAAGGGATATTGAAATCAAACAAAGTGGTTTTGAGAGAGAGTCTTGAGAGTTACAGATAAGATAAGATGGTATCAGGTCTGCCAGTGTTTTGCACGATGATTAAGTAAAATGTGACACGGGAGCAGAGAGGACAAAGGAGGGACTTTTGAGACAAAGCTATTGTCTGCCCCGCCTGAATATGTACCAAAACACTCCGGTATGTCCCAAATCAGATATGGAGGCATATCCGATTTGGGACATACCGGAGTATTTACCAAGAGATAAAAGCTAAATTGCTTTTTTCCCTCAGTAAATGCTGCCGCTGTGGTTTTCATGCTTAGCCGTCTTTGTTGGTTTGCCTCAGCGCGGTGCCTCCCAGCTGAAACTGCTCTCTTACTGCCTCTCGCTGGCACATCTGTGCCGTCTGCTAACCCGTAACCCATAAACGTATCTGGTGCACCTGCTACTTTTTGCCAAGTTAACGGAAAGGTTATCCAATTTCGAGCAATCCATCCAGCTGCTGAGCAGTATCTGTCTGTGACGCCACTGCTTCTGAATTCTGCATGCATTATAGATTGTTATGTTACTTTTTCACATTTACAAGCCTCTTTATGTTCAAATACCTGAGAACAATCACACAATTTGCTTATATACTCGATTAAATAGCTCCTGATATTAATGATGTGTGTGAGCCCGTCGTCATCCCCATAAATGTCTGCATCACGATGTCCCGTCCACAGTGTGTGTCTGTTGTGACCCACGTGGTCAAGTCTGTTGTAAGTGCATATGTGTCAATGTGCCTGTGTGCAAAAGTGTGTGTAAGTGCGCGGCGACGGCAGCAGGGCCTCCCTGAGCAAAGCCTCATCTCTTTTCTGAACAATTAGCTTCGCTAAAAAGGACATCTCTTCTTCCATTAGCAGCACCACGTGCCCGCCATCACCCTATTGTGCAGATAATTCAATTATCCCCACCCCCCTCCGAGTCTCTTTGCCTTCCAGACCTCCCTCTCCTCGTCTTCCACTCCCCCTCGCCCTCCCACCCCTCTGCCGCCGTCAGTCTCCCAGATAACGCCCCACTGGTAGCTGGAGCGGATTGAAAACGCACTCGTCTCCTGTTCCAGCTCGGTCTTCTGTGAATAGATGCAAATTAGACAGAACATCTAGTGGTTACTTTTATTTTCTTTGCACTTAATTTAGCTGGCGCATGTCACTATTTGCTATTGAGTGCTGTTACACAAGACAAACCATGTAATTTGAACATGATGAAAACTGTTTGCGAAAGAATCCCACAAAATTACACAAGTACGATACTATTGTCCTCACCATTTCACTCCAAAATCATAAAATATCTACTTAATTTGGGTTAGGGTGGGTAATATTCAACGATTAAGATCTGCTTTACTTAATGTAGAATTGTACACTGACAACTATATTTGCCATGAAGGGACTTTTCTATAATGTCCCCAGTGGTTATTTCCAAAAGTTGCCCTCATGTGTATGCAAAAACATAGATTATGAATATCAGTCAGCATTTAAAATCTCACCAGTAATCTAATCTCTGCATCTATATTATGGAGGACAAGAGCGCCCATGTCTTCCATTAGCAGTATTCAGTTATTGTACTTAACTGTCTGTGAATATTACTAAGCTTGCAATGAAAACATTAAAACAATGGGAAGTCTATCTTGGGACTCGTTAAAACTCCACCTACCCCGATGAGTTGGCATCTGTTGCATCACTTCTCACTGATTGCATGCCTTTCAGAACTGTGTGTTCTCTAACTGAAGTGGTTTGTAATTAGTCACCAAGTTATCGAGAGGAACTTACCACACTGCCTTCCTGGAAATAAAGCACAACACTCTTCAACGTGCTGGTGCATTAGTGGGTTGCGTTCGAATAGTATTTACAACATGCTTTAATTGCAGACTTCAATATCATTTTCAATTATTCATCCAAAATTGTGCAAGAGAAGTGCTTTTGCTCTTAAGTAGCCTGCAAAAGTGGATCTGCATGACGTTTGTGAAAGAATTTCGGAGTTACAGGGATAAATTCTGAGCGTAACATCTTCAAAAAAAGACACAAGTGGCATTTCTAGCCTGCTACCATCACACTAGAACTGAGTCTTGCAAAGAATAGCAACTGTTGCCTTGTACCCCGTTCCACCACAGTTGTCTGTTGTTTTTTTTTCCGTCTTTCCCCTCTTGTTTTAGTTTATTGTTGGAGGGGGAAGTGTGCGCCGGCCTGATTAGCATCACTGTTTCCTCCTTTCCCATAACCCCCCAGACCCCCGCAGGCTGCCTGTTTACTTTTAGAAATAAAAAATGGGCCTGCGCCCGTGAGGACGTGCCCCTCATCAGAGGCAAGCCCCCCCCAGCGCCACAACTCCCGCCCACTCCACCTCCTTGGCCCCACATCTTAGATGCTCCTCCCTTGGTCTCCTCTCCTCCCACCAAACACAAGTTCCAGTTCCAAACTGTATCCCGCCCCCTCTCTCTTTTTCTTTTTTTCCTTTTTTTTGTGCCCCACTCCCCTCATCCTCCAACTGTCCAGCTGTCAAATCACATCAAATAAAACACAGGCCAATGGTCCCTGAGTGCCAGATCACAGCTGTGTTTGCGTGTACTAAATGGGAGTGCATGTTTAAACGTACATGGACTCATGAGTGCCTGGGAGTGGGTGTGTGCTGGTGTGTGTGTGTGTGCCTGTGTGTGCGTGTGAGCCTGTTGTTTTACTCAATGGGAGGATGCTGTAATACAATGGACACCAGAGAGCGGGGTGTGAATTTAATGAATGAATATGTGAAGTGTGCATCGCTGTAGGGCGTTTGTAAATATGAGCGTGAACGCGCGCTTTGTTTCTTCACATGCTGCGGGGATCGTCTCTGTCTCTGCGCCAGGACAAATTCATACACTCGCGCTGTTTTATAGAGTCATTCTTCCTTTCTCTCACAATCATGGCAAATTTTTACAATGGGCTGTTTACAAGGAGTCCTGGGTCACGGCGAGTGGCGCGGCGCTAGTGTAAACATGGCCGTGGCATGGCTGTTGTCAGGAAGTAGTGTGTGTGACATTGGGCTCATGGCCAAACAGGCAATGGCCCTTTAACATACACCATCCCTGCCGTATATCTGCTCATTGTCCAACATGCACACCTTTCATTTTAACAGCTGCTAAAGTTATCAAAGTGTTAAATAAGTTCCTTCATCAGTAAGTAATAAAAAATATATAGTATAATAATAATGATACTTCAAAACAAAAAAAATCTTCATCAGTACGATGAAATACTTCATCTGTGGTAACAGGAGTGCTTACTTTGTGATAAGGTTTGAGGTTGAGGTTAAGGTGCTAAAAGTAAAGTGGTTTATTCAATTTTGTGATCAACTTTATCTCAGAAATAAATGCAATGACTTGAAATTTCCACAAATGATGAATCACAAAATTATTTCAACGACTTAACACTGCAGGTGCACAATATACATAATAGCCCATAGTTTCTGCTGGAGAGATATGAGTCAGAGTAACGAATGAAGGGTGCGTGGTGGGTTCACTGAGTCGGTTTTGTGGTTACCAAAATCATAACTCAAATAAATGGAGGCATAAACTTCTCAGCAGCACCAGCCAGTTAACCTGTGTGTGATACCCGCGTGGAATGACTCTAACAGCGTCTACAGGTGGCTAGCGATCTCTCAAACGGGTAGTCTGCTTAGTGTTGAGATTTAAGAGGAGGAAGGGGCAAAAAAAAAAAAAAAAGGTCAGGACACGGTCATTTTTTTCCACTCAGCAATGTTTATGTCAACGGTTTAGCTCTGGGACTAGTGAGGAGAGGGATCCGAAGGAGTGCGTCTCTGGCAACAAACAGCAGCAAATCCCATCAAATCCGAACTCCCTCACATATATGCAACACGCGTACACGCACACACGGACGCTTTGCACACTCAGGCCTCCTCACCAACTCCCAAGAGACTCAGCTGCGGGCTTGGGAAAAAGATGGTTACTCCCCCCACCCGCCCAGCCTTGCCCTCTTGCACCCAGCGCTGGGAGGTGACGGAAGAAATCTTGTGCCCCTCGGCACTCCTAACTTACTCCCTATGGCGAGTGTCCCTGTCTGCCAGCATCAATCACGCTTTCAGTCAAACAGTCAGATGCTCTGGAAAGAATTCTCCGGGTTCAAATAACTCTGAGAACATCCTTAAAGAAAGTAAAAATGTGGGGAGAGAACTAGTGACAGGACTGTTAAAAAATATATGTATGAAAATAAGGAACATATTAGCTTGTCCTGTAAATAGAAAGGGGAATGAAGGAGAATGAAAGAGAGAGAAAGATGGATCTGGAAAAGGCATTGCCCTTAGGGTCAGCATCACCACCAGCCCTTGTGCAATGGGAAGAACACCAGGCCACTGCTCAGTCTGTTTGTTGTCTTTGTGTGTGTGTTGAAGTGAGTGCGTGTGTGTCTGCATCCTCATGCTCGACTCGTAAACGAGTGTGCAAGACTGTGGACGTGAAGCTTTGGGTCACTAAATATTTCGGTTAACACAAAGACTTTTGTTTTCTGGACCGTGTTTATTCACAGTGAACTATTGACTCTGTTTCTGGCTCACTGCACAATCCAAAACACACGACACAACACAAAAGACTGTTGCAAGGACAACTTTGCAGAAGCGTGCAGGCAGCAGCTGTTCCCCGCAGAACATAGGGAATGCATCTAATAACTATGATCTACAAAGAAATGCATTTCTGAACTCTCTCCAATGAAAAGTGTTGGAGATCAAATGTCTTACCTGTTGGGCAAAGGTCGTGTCCATTGGGTACCTCCTGCAACGGTATGTCCGGAAGGAAATGGGGTTGTGACGGGTAGCACTGTGGCTGAGGATGGACCACGCCAGGGAGCTGAGTCGGAGGACCAATCGCCAGACCTCCTCCGTGCCTCTGGAGACAAAATGACCCAGGTGGTGTGAAATGGAAGGATTGGATTCATACAACTGCTTTCCACTGGCATGTTTTCATCAGTGTTTTCTCCAACGATCCGCCGGTATCGTAGACACAAGATGAGGAATACCTGTATCCACACGGCAGTGTTAATGATACTAAGTGAGCCTCAGAACTTTGACTTTATATGGGTCTGTTTGTGATTCACTGTGAGAGTTGTGACAACAGCATTTCAACAATAACTTTTTTGTAGGGAGGTGGTACCACAGCGACATTTTTTTTTGTTGTACAAGTCTTGTTTTCTCTGATGTTGTCCCAACTTTGGGAGTTATTACATGACAGAACCAAAAGATGATCAAACTCTCCACTGGCTTTGGCAACCAGTGCAGCCTTGAATGTTGAAAATACTATTTTCATTGTTTTCTGTCCAGATAACCCCGCAGGCTAAATTTTGCTCGCTCCGTTTATCTTCCCCTAGTTGGTTTATCTTGCTTATCATACAAGTGTTCACATCATGGAGTACAGGGGCAAGTGAAAGGCAGCCCCTTGACAGGGGAGCCAGGAGGGATATGAATTCTGGATGTGGATACAAGAGATAGTTAGAAGGCCAAGCCACTGGCCAGCAGTCCATTTTTAGCATATCAAAAAGTTTATCAGTCAATAAACAAAAACAATAGTTATTGCTTGATGTTTTGTCTCAAATGGAAAAAAAAAGATGAGAACATGACTTTGGCAAGTCTCTCACAAGAGTAGACCGGACAAACTAATTCTACAGTAACAACTTCTTTCAATTGTTTGATGTTCTTGAAGTTCTCTCAATTTAAGTTAAGCCTTTTGTTATCTTTTCTTGACATTCTCAAAATCTGACACCAGAGTTTACATTCATATCACAAATGTTACTGCGGCCATCTGGTCCGGAGTGTTAAGTGCTTACAATTAGATGATAACACGCAATGTGGGTTTGCAAAAGTCGTACTTCACAAAACCCAGCGGGGTCTATCAGCGAGCTCCACTCTGAGCACGGGAGGACGGCGAGATGTTAGATGGTATTTGTCATCTGTCAGAGTGACAGACAAGCCTAACCGAGTGACTGTCGATCTGATAAAATGCTCCTGGCTAAGCACAAGTGCATTTATCAGTAGCCAGCCAGCTTTATGGATGGCTAGCATGAGCTCTGGATCAGGGAGGCCAATTTGCAACGTTCTTCAGAGGCTTGCGTGGGACGCTGCCATCTCTTATCAGTTTAGTCAGACAGGGGAAGGAGTCAGACAGGCATGCCGGGAGCCGCATGGATTATTTATGGATTACTGTAGACAAACATTGCAGATGACTTAAACACCATGTTAGAATGACTGGGTTCAGTTCATTTTAAATCAGGAATATCTTGGAATTCCAGTGTACATATGATTTACTATTACATCTTTTGAGGCTAAGTGACCAAGCATATTGGAATATGATTTATCCCCTCTGCAGTTTAAATATTGATCAGCAGTGTTGTGATGGTAGGGTAATACTTAAGGGGATGCTACAGTAAGTGTTGGAGGTGAGATGTAATAGTTTTCTCTTGCTGCACATTCACAGTCCCCATTTGCAGTGCTTAAAGTGTTTCTTAAATTTAGGCTGACATTTAGGGTATTATTGAGGGTGCACTGTTTATATTTCTGAAGCAGGCCAACCACTTAGAACTTTCAGGAGTTCCAATTCTTCCATCCATTCATCTGCTCATCCGCGCGTCTATGCATCCACCCATCCATCCACTCACTCACTCACTCACTCACTCACTCACTCACTCACTCACTCACTCACTCACTCACTCACTCACTCAGTCATTGTCTAGCTGCCACCTAGTGGTTGGCTTGAGGGACAAGAGCGCAGAGCTGCTGTCACTTGTTTTGTTTTTGTTTGTCTATAGTGCCTACTTGCTGTATTTGTAAGTTTTTCAAGTTGTAAACTACACCAGGCTTGAAATGTGATTCTTTCATTTTGCGCTCGGTTCGACTCTTCCTTCATGTGCCCCGTCAGTACTGCAGCTTTTTTTACAAAGACATGACACCATGACTCACATCTGCTGCAGGGCATTTAGACGTCTTTATTTACCCAGACAGTCCCTTAAGTCATTGTGAGCCACACTGGGCAGACTTTAATGTGGACATGGGAGGGCGGGACAGTCTCTTATGCTCTCTACTTAGAATTCATGTAAACTCAGAAGAATGGAGCAACCAAAAGTGACCCAGGGCCACCTTTTGACCAAGTCTGTGCTAGTATACAGTAGTCTTAATTTTGAAGGCAAGCCCCACCACCTGAGCCAATTATGGCGCTGCGAGTGATGTCTCACCGTGTTTGGTGCCAGGGCAGGGCGGGGTTGCGATTTGCATATAACCTCAGCATTTCTCTCTAATGTGCCGGTGGTCTGCATACAAATGGATGCATTTATTTTGCAGCTTCTCGGCTGTCATCGTCAAAACGCTCACCTGACAGGAATCCCAATGTTCCTAGATACGACCATCTCTGACTCTGTGTTCGCCTCTTTCATTTGCACGGCATTAGGACAGACGACAGCAAAGCGCCCGGCTATGGTTTAATGGTCAAAAGTATTATTTGCCGCTGTCGGGTGTGACTGAGATGTCCTCAGAGGCGAGGGCAAAAGCAAACGGACCCTGGCATTTACAATATTACTCGCTAAAAGAGAAGTGCAACTAGTTATGGGTTGGTTGAGCAACATTATAGGCCATTAGGGCCATTTCACAAATTTACCCAAGACCAATATCCCTGTTGTTCAAGACTTCTGTTTCCTAACTTTGCTTTTATGAAATAGTGAAGAACGCCGTGTACAGAGGTTTTGTGAGTGCAATGAACAGGGGACAACCTGTGAAAAAATTCCAATATTTAGCTGTTGCCAAAAAAAGGTGGGATCCTGATTTCTCATTGGCCACACGCTGTTTCTTTCTACCTTTCTTTCTTCCTTTTACTCTCGCAGTCACGCACGCTGCCCACAGGCCCGCTGAACATTCCTGCACCTCCATGTGTTTGAACACAGACACACAAACACCCATTCCCTCACACTCCTCGCGGCCAGCGTGGTAGGTGGCTCGGGCAGCCGTAACATGGAGGTAATTTATGAGTGAGGTCTTACCATCGCACCCAGACGGTCACAGGGGTGAAGGGCCGGGTAGGAAGAAACTGGATCCATGTAGTAACTCATGGCAAACGCGCCGGACAGGAGAAGCAGGGCCTGCCAAAGGGATCAACACGCCAACAGACAAGGCAAGGAGGAGCGTCCGATTTATCACACACCGTTTACACGATGTGTGCACTTGATTTACGTGGTGTTTGTGTTTGTGTGTGTGTGTGTATGTATGTAGATGTGGAGTGGAGGGGAGGGGAGGAAGGAGGGGAGAGGAGGAAAAAGGGGAGAAAGGAAAGATATTTGAGTAAATATCAGAATCTTCAAATTAAAAAAGAAGGATTCAAAACAACAAAAGCGATGAAAATTCAAGTGGATTTTTGTCCAAGCTTGATTCAGTTTCGTGAATGTTGATTTACTGCAAATGTTTCACCTGTCAAACACAAATGAAACCATTCAGACCAGTAAACTTGCAGCACAGCTACGGGGACATTCTCACTCCTCTCCTCCCTCCTCCTTGCATACACATCCTTCCTTCCTCCTCTCATCTGCCTTGCCTCCTCCCTCTCCTCCTCCTCCTCCTCCTCCTCCTTCTCCTCTCCTTCATCTCTCACTTGCCTCCCTCCTACTCACTTTGCCTATCACACCACATTGTTTACTCGTGGCGGCATCAACAAATCGGGGACAGTGGGAGCGGAGCTGCTGGAGAACATCTGAGAGGGAGCTGATTTATATGGAATGGACGCAAGTGAACTTTCATCATCATTCATATGTTAAGCAATGTGGGATATAGAGCGAGTTTTTTCTATTCTTTTTTTTCCCAACTGCTGTTACATGATGTTTCTGGAGTTCAATGCTTGCAGATGTTCACCACCTCAAAAAGAAGACAGATGCTCTGCAAAGCGCCCAAACAGCAAATAAATGAGGTGCGAATGAGTACTGTCACCCAGCAGCATGCAACTCACTACCTGCAGACTTCTTTTTGATTCTTAAGGGAAAAAAATGCTCTCTGAAAAGAAAAAAAGAAAAAAAAAACTCAATACCAATACTAGTTTTGCGTGTCGTGTGGCACTACCAATGTCAACAGTTCAACATTTCCCCAGTTGCACCGAGGCAAATGCAATTTAAAAAAAACCCCAATCATATCGATTTTAACACTTACATATGAGTGCGCCTAAGACGACACTGCCTGACACCATAAAAAACCATCTTCGAAAATGGAGCGCAACTCACTCAACAATGCGCACAAAACTCTAAAGCGGGAGAGCAGCCAGAGGAGGAGAAAATAAGAAAGAAAAAAAAACTTTCAAAGCAGCAACATTCCCACTGAACCCGTAAATGGAGCGACACACTCGTCGCACATAGCGCAGATACTTCGTGCTGTGTGTTTTTGTAGTGAAAACTTTGCACTTACCGAGACGCGGAATGCGTGGAAGTTTCCGGCGAGAGTGGAGGAGGCGTGTGACAGCTGTGGATGGCGGTGATGCTGTACCTGTGCGCACGGCGCGTCCCACAGAGGAGGAAGGGGGAATATTATGCGCAGCAGAAGTCCCTCCCTCGATAACACGGTGATCTCCACCAAATCGGACGTGGATCTCCTCCTTTCTCTCTCTCTCGCTCTCTCTCTCTCTCTCACACACACACGTACACAGTCCCTCTTTCGCCCCCTCTTTTCCCCTGGACTTTTCCGTGCAGTTTCATTCCTCCTCATGCACAGGTGGAGTGTAACACCGCTCCCACACACTCTCACACACACACACACTCCCACGCTCGAGTGACTACATGATCAAATAGTGATCACAGAGAATTTCATTTGCAATACATCGTTGGTAAACCAGGTGAGTGAGTAAGCAGTTCGGTGTGCAGCTGTCACTCAAAAAAATGGAGAACAGAAGAAATAACTGAATGAAAAGAGGATATTGCGACAAAACAGGGCTTTTTGTCCTGTTCTGTCACCAGTTTGCCATAAGTGTTATGTAATATGCAACATACCAGTATGTCTGTGTGTCTCTGTCTTCTTCTATACACACACTCATACATACATCATACAGGATATATTCATAAGGGGAGACGGTGCCATAGGTGTGTTGAAAGTACAGAATAAAACTCAATGTTGAGGAAACAAATCTGATAAAAAGGCTTCTGATTTCCACAGTGGCGATGATCCCTTTAGGCAAATCACTCGCTGAGGCGAAGTCACAAAAATGACTTGAGATGTCAAGAGTGAAGTCCTTGCAAAGGTAAAGAAAAATAGAAAGGAAGACCGGCGTGTCTTGTTTTGTGCGCCTCACATTAAAGGCGTCGGAGAGGATGCAGACAGCGGGACAGCAGATGGAAACGTGTAGTGATGACAATGGCTGACCTTCCTGTGATTCTGTCATCTGAAAAAACACCCCTCTCATCCTCGGCCTCCACTCTCCTCTGCCTCCCCCTCCTTCCCCACCTTCTCCCTGTGTTACTAATAACCTCACAGCTTTTGTTTGAGTCTGTTGATAAAACAGTGTGGGTGGTACTTTGCATTGTTTTGGAGGAAGTTATTACAACAATCGCGTAAACACATCTCGCATTGACTCACAATACGTGGCAGCACTCGTTCCAATGTGCCTGGTGGCACACTTGACGAAACACCCCAACCCACACCCACCCTTCCGCCCCCACTCAAGTACTGCACGTGAGAAAAGAATTTGTTTGCAGTCTTGCCAGGATACACCTGAGAGGCATTGGGAATATTTATTTGTTGTATACCATTAACTATCATATCACACTTAACCACCTCCCACAACCCTCCAACGAGTGAAGCGTGTGTGACACTGATGAAAGTCCCGACAGGAACGCTCGCCACTGCGGTGTGAAATGAGAAGTGCTCTCCCTCCTTTTTTACATCCTCAGCTGGGCTCTGCCTCGTCCGATTCGACCGATATCCAGGTGGGTGTAGAAACTGAAGTGATTTCTCTGCCTATCTCCTTATCGTACTGTGAATTTGTCTGTTTATTGACACATCGCAGCCCACCACGTCTTCAGACGCATTGCTATTATATCCTGTGCATCTCTCTCCCCCTTTCTCCCTCTTTCCCTCGCACGCTCCCTCCCGCTTTCTGCCCACACTCAGCAGGTTAACGCTCAACACTTGCGAGTCATCCGAAACACCTTGCGACTCCACGATGATTCCGTGACCTCGCCGCTGCATTTGTTTGAATTAGAAAGTGCACGGTTCAAACTGCCTGACAACCGCGGCTCTCACCAGTAAATCTTCCCAGTCCGGGGAAGGCGGAGGGCAGGGGCTCGGGGATGAAGGGGGAACTGTTTTGTGTGTGTGTATGTGTGTGTGAGAGAATCTGGAGGTCAAGTCCAAGGTGAGAGGCGTGAAGAAGAACTGTAAGGGGCTCATCGGCAGCGCAGCCTGCATTTTCTCAAGTCCTCGTCTGAATCCCCTCTGAGTTCTCCGGGCCTCCAGACTGCGCAGCGCCCCCCCTGCCCCTCACCCTCAGGGGACGCAGATGGGCAACACGTCGGGGGCAAAAGGCGAGGGTATGACTTATTGCCATGTGCAAGGGAAAAGCACGGGACGTGCCCCGGCGATGGAGCTAAATTGAATAAAGTGAAGGAGGAATGCGAGCCAGATCTTCGGCCAATGCTGTTTCAATTAGCTGGCTTGCCAGTTCAAAGGCGAGGCCCTCGATACACTTCTGCTCCGCATGAAACCGCTATCATCGCCGTACCTCATGCCTTTCACCTCCCTGTTACCGTGCCACCTTTTTCCATTCAGGGCTGCCGCCTGCGAGTCGGCTGCGCTCATGTTTTACATTTAACAGATAGTGAACGCCTTGCCTCTACCCCCGTATCACGGCCCGTAAAGCTCATCACTCAAACGGATCTGCAGGAGGCCGCAGCCATCAGCGTCTCCATCATCACCTCGGAGCGAGACTTGTTGGACAGACACCTCGGTGCTCTGGAGTCCAATGGCGGTTAGACAGCTGGGTGCTTGTGTTTTGTTTTTCAGTATGAACAGTGGGTGGGATCAAATCTGTTCTCGAGGAATCCCCTAACAGAATCAGTGTTGATACAATTGACGACCGCTAAAATCGTTAGCGTTAGTTTGTTGTTCCCCTAGGATCAATGAAATAAAATTTTGTATACTGTATAAAAATGAAAATACACTGGAATCCCTCAGTGGATTCCTTGTCCAAAAAGAGAAAAAATATAGGAAATGCTTGCCTCGCTTAGGTTTGATTCAATTGACACTTAAATAGTCAAAAAGCTGTTTCAATATGGCAGCTTCTGTTCTATGGCGATTTCCAAATCTGTATTTGAAAGTGCAGAAAGCTGAGGGAACCGTATTAAATGAAAGTGAAAGTTAAATAAGTAAGTCAAACAAAAAACTTGGTGAAATAGCCTCTCAGTGAGATTGCGTTTATGAAATCTCAGACAAATTACAGTTTTTATCACAAAAGATTGCACGCGAATTCATATGGCAAACCCTCAGTTGATGACGAGAATTTGGTCAGAGGAAAATCAACAAGGACACAAAAAGAAACACAATTTCAGATCCTTTTACAAGATTAGCATCTCACTAGCTACATTCACAGGAGCTCCTGAAGCCCCTCCGACACGCATCTGAGCCGTCACGTCTTGAAAGTGAAATGGGTTCACTTCAAACGCTGAATAATTAAAGTCCTTTTCATCCTCTTTTCCTTTCTTTTTGAAGCGATCCAGAATTTTTGGACAGTTTTCAATGTCACCTCACATTCTTCACCTAGGCCCATCAGGTCTTGGAAGTCATGACCAGATGACTTCAACCCTGAATCAAACTTGCGTGGCAGATTCATTCTGAGCAGTGAAAGGTATAAGGAGTCAGGCCGGGGTCATCTTCCAATCTGTACCATCTGTGGAGATGTGACAATGCTGCGGCGGCGCTCGCTGCAGAGCGCTGCTAAATCGAGACGTGGATTGGAAATGCAATGTAATGGGAGACGCTCTGAGAGGACATCAAAGTCTCCAAGCTAAAGTCAATAAAAATCTTTTTTTTACTCTCTCTCTCTCTCTTAAGAAATGTGCTTCTTCTGCTGCCTTTGCAACATCTTTATCTTGGAGGAGATCTCGTGATGGATTGATGTCACCCCAGTGCTTCTTCAAAGGCCGCCCCGTGTACACTTACACACAAGCGCGCGCGCACACGTGCCCACACACACACGGCCCCTGTCCATCAGTGGTACCCTGTGGCTGGCGAGCAGCCCCAGTCTGTGAGTCCTTTTGTCTCATTTTCTCATTTTGGAGCTTCCAAAGATAGCAGTGACAGGTTCTATTAATGGTCTTTTATTAGCATCATCCTGATTGCTGCAGATTTTTGGAAGCAAGAGCGAACCAACGGACTAAAAAAGAAAGAGAATATGGAAGTCCTCCGCCCACCGCTTCTCACAAGAGATCGCCTCTCTCTTTGATAGCCTGCCCGAATCTGCTCCCCCTGTAGAAACTGCCCTGCAGATGTTGTTGCTGTATGCCGACTACAAAGAAGGGGCTCTTTATGAGGAGAACATCTATTTTGGGCCTCTGTGTTTCCGAGCTGTGGTACTCGGCGCAAGGAGAGGTACGGACTTAATCTCTCAGACGCTGAATGCTCTGTTTCATTCCTTGCCCAGTGATATTTTTAGATTAAAGTCCAGTTTTTGGTGAATAAAGTAAGGATGTAATATTTCATGACAGTATCAATGCGCCATTGCCACGGTGGGCTTGGACGTGAAAGGAGTCTGCAAAGCTATTGGCATCGACAGAGAGAAACGAGAGAGGAGGTGGCCACCACAATGCCGGAAAGCACAGCTTTGGTATCGGGGCTCCAGCAGATTCATTTCGCCATGTTTGTGGACTCTCCCCTGAAAAGAATTGCAACTGTGTTGCACTGTTCACCGTGAGGCAAAGGTCTTTGGGCGCAACATTGGCTCTTGATATTATCTTTAATTAAAGTCCCAATCCCTCAGCCGAGTTGTCCAAACAGTGCTAAATAGGCTTGGTAAATCAGACAAACATCCTCAATATTTGATGGGTTGAGTGTGTGTGCTGCAGTCCTCCAGATGGTTTGTGTTTCTCAAGCATTGCACGAGGGATGGTACGGGACAGCGATCTTCTGTTCGAGTGTGCCTCTTGACGGAAAAAGTTCCTCCAAATCACACGCTGAGTCTTTGGATATCTGCCTGGGCCCTTCTCTCTCCCTGTTCTGTTCTGTGTCGTTTTGTGTGCCTCAGAGAGTGTGCCTGTGTGTGTGTCAGCGCGTGTGTGAGTATGTGTCAAGATGAAGAGCCCTGTTCACCAGCGAACAAGAGTTTCTTCAGTCGGTGTTGTTTTAAATTACCAGCAGGACTGCGGCAGATTGGCAAAAGTGAAGCAGTGAGAACTGAAGCTTTTGTTTGATGAAAGGTTAAAATACTTTTTTAGCACAGGCATTTATTGTTGAATATATTTTACTCATTTGGAAGAATTGCCTCTACACAGAACTTAAGAAGCTCAAAGCCGAAATTATTTTGGCCCAAAGTGCATTTACTCCAAATTACAATACATAAGATACAAGTTCAACTTCCTGTTAATTGGAACTACAAGTTTTCAGTCTGGATCTGTTTCTAGAGCGGCGTTAAGTAATTTGCGGAGCCTTTTCCCTTAAACGAGAGTCATTCTCTCCTTGTTCCTGTCAGTCCATAAGTTCCACACATTACGGTTCCAAAGATAACAACGCCTTCTGCTCCTCTTTTGTATGATAAGTTGACAAAGTAAGATGAAAGTCAGGGAGGGAGGAGGAGGGAGTGAAAGCGCGAGACGGTGAGTTCAACATGCCCCTCTTGATAAGCTACCGGCTCGGTGCCAGAATGGTCCCCCTGGTACACAAGCACACACACAGACACACACACACACACACACACACACACACAAACGCCCCGCCCACTGACCAGCCTGACCCTTACACCCTAGACCTCCCTCCCATAAGCTCGGGCGCTCCACTGGCGTCGCCGGCTCGCTATTCCTCTTCATTAGCGTCCCCAGAACGGGATGCTTGTCGTGTAATTAGCATAGGAGGTTTCTCTGAATGCTGGCGTAACACACACACACACACACACACGCGTGCGTGCACGGTCACGCACACACGCTCTCATTAGAGAAGTGAGAGAAGGCTGGGGGTGAGAGGAGAGGTGCAGAGGCAGGCCCAGAAGGCACAGGCAGGGTAATCAGCAAGACAGATGGGGAGAGAAGAGGGGGGGTGAGAGAGAGAGAGAAAGAAAGCGAGAGGGACGGAGAGAGCAAGCTGGAAAAAAGTGTGAGGAGCGACATGAAATGTTCACAATGAGGGATTTTATTTCCAATGAGGACGCACCAACTGGGGACGTGAGCTATAAGGATTCCGTCTGGACAATATCCTAATGAGATTCCTCACTAAAATGGCATCGTCATTAATATTTATGAACTCTGCTACACGCACTTGAGCCGCTGCGGTGTTGAGTTCCTCTGCAGAGTCATCAGAGGAAATCGCAATAGTCCCAAAATCACAAGGTGCTGATGAAGGGGCCAACGAGATCACAAACCTTAACTTTAATGCTCTGGTTCATGGCTGCAAAGCTGCGTTTGCGCGGTTGATGCGTTTTGCTTGCCCTCATTACGGCGGCGCGTGGCGCCTTCACACACAAACACGAGCAAATGTGCCGCAGATTTCCATCCCAGGCAGAGAGCGATTCACGCCAAGCGCCTTTCTCCTTGCATATCTCACGCCTTAGGGGAGGAAGACGCATCGGGCAATCCCAAACGCCTCTGCGTTGTTCTCACTGATAACAACATCGGCGCCCCCAAGCAGACCTGTCGGCTGGATTTTCCTCGTCCGGCCTGCGAGGTGGTCTGCTGGCTGGCTTATCGGGGCGATGAGAAGGAAGAGGGAGCCGCTTGTCACTAGCTGGTTTTTACATGAGTCTGTCTTGTGTCCAGATTCTCGTCTGCGCAATACTGTCTTCTGTTCTTCAACTTCCAGTGGTCCACTATTATTACTACTACTGCAACTACTACCTCCACCACCGTCAGTCCTCAGACTCTCAATATAGCCTTTATTGCAGCAAGGTTTTGAGAAAATTAGAGGGCGCATCATTTCCTGCTAACAACTTCTCCTGAGCCAAGACCGAGGCGTGTTATCTTGTCGTCACGTAGAAAAGCATAAAAGGGTCAAGTGAATAGAAAAAACATACAAAACAACATTTTACTACATATATATTTGATGTCGCTGAATGAGGCTCAAGGCCTTTAATTTCCTGGATGATCAGATCTATAGATTGAGTACCTACCTACCTACGTACCTACGTACCTACCTACCTACCTGCCTACCTACCTGTCTACCTACTGACATACCTACCTACCCAAACTGCCTCTTGTGTCCTCAGGAGCCCCCGCATACTGATTGTGCAGCACATTCAATAAGACAGCAAATCCATAACTTGTGACTGTGTGATTCTAATTATATGCCGGGAAACTTGACGGCTAGACAAGGGGAAAGTGGAGATTATGTTATATCCGACTCTGCTATACTATCCAGGCCACCGAGGACTCCGAAACACAATGACATTCCATTCTATCTATATACTGTATGTCCGCTCGTTTTGGACTACCCTGGCATTCGCTTTGACAAAGTGCAGCTTAATTCAAGTTTTGATATGCGTATAAATCTGTCAGTTCTATCCGAGCAGCTTTTCCAGCAATGTCTTGCTTGACAGGCATCGTCTTGCTCAGCAGTTTAACTACATTTTACGGCGTTGTTTGGATAGGCCGAGGGGTAGCTAAGGTTTTCCATTCCACTGCAGCCGTGCGGGGCACAAGCCAAGGTTAAAAGCACCAAAAAAAAAGAAGAAAAAGGAGATCCCTTCCAAATAGCAGACTAGTTTTAACCTGTTGGCAGCAAATGCTTCACGCTGCACTTGCCCGGGCCGCTGAGTGTTTACCAAACAAACGTCCCGTAATAGTTCCCTCTCTGGAGCTTGATTAGGGTTCTCTCTCTCCTCCACACTCTCTCCATCCCACACCAAATCGTGCAATCTCTGACCGGGCATCTCACCACCGTCTCGCACGGCAGTGTTTCTTCCGGTGTGCAACTTTTCAATCCCAGTCATGCTCCTAGTCCCATTTCTAATACCCTCCACGCACACACACACACCCACCCCACCACCACACGCACACACACTTACACACACTCTCCCACCTCTTTCAGCGAAGAGCTGGGGTTATTTTTAGAGCGCAGATGATGGTTTAAGGATGTGGAGACCATACTGTGCTATGACTTTCTGTGAGGAAACAGGCTGTTTCTCGTTTTGGCCCGAACATCCATTTCTTCCCCCCGCCCAGTGCGTAGCCCCCCCCTACCCACACATTGACTCTCTGTGTTTCTCATGCCCTACCCTTTCCTTCTGAGCAGATCAACAGCCATCCTCTTCCTCGCACCACCACCATTACACTCTCACCTCCCTTCTCACACCTCCACAACTCTCATTTTCTCGATCTCGTTCTCGTTCTCTCTCGTCGTTGGGGTGGTATCAGTTGTGGTGTCAATGTGGTGCTTTTTTTCCTCCCTCTGCCTGCAATCTGGGCCTGTCATCGTTCAGACTATTCACGCTCTCGTCCCTCTCTCCGTAGACCAAATGTTTAATGCGCCCTCTCATTCTGGTCCCCTCACGCAGCTTCACTTTACACAATTAATGGGTGATGGAAATATTTTTTGGGAGCTTGATAAAATTTTTGATACACACAGTAATTAAGGCTCAGAGGCTATTAGCAGCGTGCGCCTACCTTCCTGGAGTGTCAGCATCAGAATTTTTAAGTGTCGCCAAGACAGGGGTAATATTGTAAAACTTTTCTCTTTCTCTCTTTAGGTGCACACAAAGCTGTGGGAGCTGGTGCATTTCATGAAATACAGTAGCGATGTGTGGATGATAAAGAGTGACAGCACAACAAATAATCCTGTTGCCTCTGTAGTGATAGTTTCACTTTCTGCACTCGCTAATGCACCTGTAAACAAATGGGGTGGCAGCACCTTTCCTGATTGTCCTGATTTCATTTGGAGACTTCTACATAAAAACAACAGTTTTTCACACCAACACTCACAACAATCTATAACAAAGTTATTCATGTGCAACTATGAATACTCTGAATCTTTATGATCACATCACCTTTGAATTCTATGAATGAATTCACCCTAAACAAACTAAATGAAGCATTACATCTTTACTGTGGTCAGCAACCAAGTTGAACCATTTCCCATGAAGCCAGTGTTAGAAATGTGACTATGATGTGCCACACTGTGGCCATAGAACTTCTTTCACAGCACTACTGTGCCCTCTATCACTGGATATTAGTACTGCACCTACTGTATATCCCATCTTCCACTCCAAGGCTCGTCCCTGCTGCCTGACACAGACCAGACACCAACAGCGTAACTGCCTTTGAACCAATGTGCAGTTATTAACGTGTTCAAGTCTTCTGTTTTTGGAATTTCCCTGTGTTGTCTCACTTTGTTACGCCCTCTCTGAAGCTCCAAAACACTTTGCAACAGGGTGGCTGTCCCCTCTTCAAGCGTTTTGAGTGGAGGGACAGGGGTACTGGGGGACGGGGACTGGCATGGCCACCTACAGGTTTCTGAGGGTCTCACCAGCCTACTCAAATAGCCACTCACCATATGTTAACACTTTACACACCAAATACCCCTGATGACAGCGAGGCTCTGTCTCTTTAAGACACAGAGTGGAATGCTGTGGTTAGCCGAGGCGTTTGGGGTAGTGCCCTCACCCACACATAAACATAACCCTCAGAGTGACTGGGACTCCTTCAGCTTTCCTCTCCTCTCGCCCTTTTTCTGTTTTGATTTGTCCATGCCCCGCTTGGCCCATCCCCTCTCGCAGCAACATTTTGATGTCAGCTCTCGTCACGTTTCAGGGAAAGACTTGTCAAAAGAAATCAAAAAATTTGATCCAGTATCCCACCTCATGCTGACTGGTTCCTCACCGCTGCATTGGCAGCGTGTGTTTCCTGTCTCACACTCTTGTTTGTGCCACAGGCCTATGGGAGGGTGCCATTGTTGTCCTTTGACTCAATAACCCCAGAGGGACAATTTCTGGACACTTCAAACAGGTCATAACAGGAAACAGACATCTTGTCTTACAGATGACAAGCACTTATAGTCTCATTGTTTTACCCAGCAAAATACAAATATGAGAACCGGCCACAAAAATGTGAGCAGAAATGGCTAGAAATCGATATAAGGGATTTGTGTCAGTTCACATCTCATAAGAATGTTTCACCACGATAAATTTCACATGTAAGTAATCATTGCTGGATGCACCACCGCACATTCTTTGTTTGGGAGAGTCACCAGAAGTCGATAAGGAGCTGCTGCTACCTTGGCCCAGGGAGCCCTCTAGTGGTGAGAGATGACAATACATTTCCTCACCAACGGGATCAATTGGCGAGCTCCCTTTATTAGATCCAGATTTGACCGTCTGAAGGCACAGATGAATGATTTTTGTAGTCTGGTGAGTAGCCCACATCGAGTTCAGGCTGTCAGACATGTCTGGGGGGACATGGGGGAGGAAAGAGAGACGCGGGCCTCAAAGTAAAAAGCTTTGAGAATGCGGGACAGGGGTAAACCCTAAACCTGAGAGCTCAGTCCGGACTCGCTGCCTTCCAGGGGGAACAACACTTTTCTTATTGAGCCAGTAGGCCAGACCCAAATGAGAGGTGACAGCATATTCATTTCACTGTGTTTTCCTTTAAGGGCTTTTTAAAATGCTGCTGAATGACGAGTGGTCATTGGATTTATAGTTCAGGGGTAGAGTTCGGCTTTGGAAATGGCGCAGCTTTCCTCTTCCTGCTCTCGTTGGCCATGCACGTCTCACCAAAGCAGTGGTTTTCAGAAGCTCTCTTTCAAACCCCTGTGTCCATGTGAGGATGACTTCTCTCCCTCCCTCCCTCCCCCTCGGCAGCTTATGGACAGATTTAATGTGCCAGGTGAGGGCTGTGGTTCCCCCCCTGGTGTAGTTTGGCCTGTGAGCTGGATGTTGTACCTCCTCTTACGCCTGAATTGACATCAGTGTGGCGGCAAGATTCTTAGACGTTAAAAGAGCGCAGAAAGATGAAAATTCACTGTTCTACAGGACCCGTTTCAGGACATTTACAGCGTCCACAGGCACCAACGCACGTGTGTTCACTCAGACACTGACACACACGCAAATATTTCCCTGGATTAAGCACATACCAGAACATATTGTGTGGAATGACAGCACGCGTATCGTCTCGACACCACATGTCGCTCCTAAAAAATATCCATCCTCCTCTCCCTCTTAAGCTCTGAGCCCGAGGCCGGAATACCAAGACAGAATGACACGAACGGGGTCAACCAGTGGACGCATCGGCTGTGCACAATTGGACCTGATGAGTGGCAACACGAGAGGCATTGGGAGGTCGTTAATTTATAGGGATGTCATTACCTTCAGAAATAGTTCCCTCGTAAAGAAAGACTACCTTGCTTTAATTTAATACTTCCCCTCGCTAATAATCACAACACACCCAGGTAGGCTGAAGTCTGCGAGCTGTGTGGGCCCTTTTCATTGGAGAAGGGAAATGGGCTTCAACTATTTCTTGGGGACTTGTTTTCTTTTTTTTTTTCTTTTTTTTTGGCTCCTGCTTTTGGAGGTCAGACTCACTCTAACCGAACTCAAAAACTCACAAGCTTCCTTTCGTTGTTTCTGGTTTATTTTTCTTGAGGTCGCACAATCGCTGTCACCCTGTACACGGAGCGGGCAGACAATCAACAGTTGTTTCGACCAGCTTTGTCTGGAGGTCCTGTACGCCTCTTCATCACTGTAATTCAGTCAATCAGAATGCCACGCAAAAAGAGAGATTTTCATCTTGCAAAATATTCTGACTCGGTGCCCTGCCTTCATTGGTGCCACAGCGCTATTTTCTCGGCCCCACGGGAGACAAATAAGGGCTGAAGTGGAACTGATCTCCATCTCTAGATCATCTCTCAGCAGCCCCCTCGACTAAACAAATAAATCATTACAGTTCAGAGTAAGGAGCTTCATTTACTCTGCTTGATTTAATCGCAGACGTTTGTGTAGGAGGGCCACACCGTCCACAAAATACAAATGATTCTGGTGGATTCCCAGGAGAGGAGAAAGAGCCCTGACATGCTAATGGAGCAGCCAGGAGCGGTGACGTGGATGGCAGACATGTTTTAGCTTTACTGCAGAGATGCCATGTCGTCAACTAATTACTGCACATTAAGGGGTTTTGTTTACCGCTAGAATTACAAATGTTGAAGCAATGCAAGCAGTTGCAAATGGTTTATTTTTCTCCCCAGGTGGGAGAAAGCAAAGTATACAGCCCAGATATCTGAGAATGAAACGTTGTAACTGCAACTACATGTGATTAAATATTCCTTTAAAACAATTTGTACACAATAAGCACCCTTACCCTCAATGCTGAGACATGAGTCCCTATTCTGAGCAATTTGAGGGCGAGGGATGATATCATGATAGATCATATTTCATTTTGATTGGAATGTGCAGAAAATAAGTGTAAGTGTAATGGTCCAGGTCTGAGTATGAAGTATAAAAGATGACTGAGCGTTACTGCCGTTTTGGAGGGTTTGCGTGAAGAAATTTAACAGTTTCTGCGTGAATGTATTCGAACGTCTTCTACAGTATCCTGAGGAAGGCCACGCAGCAGGCAGCATGTGTGCCGCGTTTCAGCCAAGCGGACGTTGGGATTTCCGTCCTTTGTTTCGTGCTGGGAACACCATTATCAGTGTTGTTGTTCTTAATCATTACATTAGGAAATGGTGCGACAAACAGGGTCCAGTCGGTGGTGAGAGGCGAGCGTTTTACCACATGACCCCTACACTGTAAAACAACAACGCAGTCTCGTTTTTTACCAGAGAACAAAAAAAAAAAAAGCTGCAGCCTCGACGTGGATTTGCTTTATTGTATCCGAAGCAGTCACTTGGGTCGCGCTCGGTTGCGTCATGGAGGCAAAATCAAAATCCTCTTGTCAACAGTTATGCAAAACTGACTAATAAACAATTCGTATAATATAATAATAATGACCAGGCAAGCATTTGGGGAAACAAGAAAAGTTACAGGTTAGCCTGGCAGGCGTTCAGTAAACCTTGATGAGGCTGTAAAATGCCACGACTGGGCGACTTTCCTCATCCTGGATTGCCCCACATCCTTTGTGTTTGGGGGGTTGGGGGCTGGGCGGTGTCTCCCGATGGAAGGTTGAGGGCATCGTGAAGGAAATGGAGTTAGTGAAGTGAGCGGGGTCAACTGCGCAGGAAGCCAGACGCACCGCAGGTTGCTAGTTCAATTCCCACCGGAGCAGCGTCACCACGCGCCGCGCTCCCGCTTCCACCCCGCACCCTGCTGCTCCTGCTGGCCAAGAATTTGCATGGAGGGACAACTCCGATGTAGCGAATGGACTCGTTTGTTTTCTAAAAAATACACTGTTACATCTAAGCAAGCTTGACTTTTTTTGTAAAGAAGTAGTTTGTTTGTCTCATTTGACTTGTGGAGTAGGTCAAGTCCACACTGACGCTCCCCGCCCGACGCGCTCTATACGAGCGACGCACATTAAGACAGCTGCAGTAAACGCGAGGAATTATTTATATATATGTATTTCTAAGTGCTTTTTTACCTCAGCAGAGACCTCAAACAGATTTATGACACTCTTTCTCTCGGCGCTTTCCCCTTATTTCATGGTTCAGTGGCCTCACCGTGGCGAGGGGGGCTTTTCTCTGTCTGCTCATTGGTCGCGGTTTTCCCCCCCATCCCGGCAGCATATTCCATTCATGCACCGACCCTCCTTTTCTCGCCTCTTTTACAATATAACACACGCTCAGCATTTTTGCGGGGCTGGAAACGGCTTCGTTGTTGATTACGGGATTAAATTGTTTTGCAAAGCGGAGGACGGAGCGCTCAATCGAAGGTCGAATCGATCTGCGCAGGTGAGTGTGGACGCACGAATTACTTCTTTTTCTCTCCCCTCCTCCTCCTGTCGTGTGTGCATGGCGCTGACTTCGCTGCTCAATGAAAGGCGACGACGTGCGTAATCAATCACCCCCCAACACACAACACACACACACCGCCGCTATCGCTGTTCGATTGGTGCCAGCGTGCGTAATTAGTGCGTAAAACGTGCGTAAAGCTCGCTCGCTCGAGGAGGTTTTCAGGGTGAAACACATCAGCAAAGAGTTATGACTTGTCGCGCTTTTATCTCACGATATTGACACATAAAAGACGAAAGTGTGCCTGTGAGAAAGAAAAAAAGTTTCAAAAAAGTAAAGAAAAGAGACTAGCCACGTTTTCGCCGTCTCGCCCCTGCGCGCTTTTTCGTTTTCGAGGCTGAGAGGGGAAAATGGAGCCCACGCTCAGCCGAAATCAGTTGGCTCGCGTTCATGATGGATAACAGCAAGGTAAGATGCTTAAAATGTAACACTAGAGGGGTCTCGGCCCACGGGGCTGTCTCGTAGAAAGGTTCACGCCGTTATTCACCAGCCCTCCTCCGCCTAATTGGCTGCAGATGCGGAATCCTGCGCGCTTTTTACCGCGTAGAAATTGGACGCATTTGGGAAACTTTATGAGGCGAGCCCGACGTTTGCCTGCAGGAGCCCGAGAGGACCTCCAAAAAGAAGTGGCTGCTTCAAGTATTTAAACCGTGCCACGTTCGTGTATTTATATAAATGCCGCACACACACACACACACACGCACGCACACACACACACACACACACATGCATACGCACACAGTCGCCTCGTCCCTAATAATAAATAATTTATCACGGGGCGAGGTGAGACAGCAACAGGCGAAACATGACAGAAACGTGGAAAAGTCACAGTAAAACCGAGAAATTGCGCCGCAATTAAAAGCCTCTATCGCTTTTTTATTGTGTCGGGGTTATATTGCTTTTTTTTTTTTTTTTTTTTTGAGATTGTCGCCTATATATTCTCATTCCTTCTCAAATGTCTCGATAGAAACGCAGATCTGAGTTTGTATTTGTGCGTCCTCACAGACAAAAGTGGCGGTGCTGAAAACAGAAATCCACGCATCTCATTTGTTGTTATTGTTATTGTTGTTGTTGTTGCTGCTGCTGCCTGTATGTGCACATGTGCCGAGTCTGAAATGCGACGCCGCTTTGCCCTCTCCTAATAACTGCAGATGGAGGGAAGGGCTAAAGAACACCGTCCTCAAAGTGCCCTTTCACCCAAGACTTTGTAAGCTGCTCTTATTAAAGCGAAAAGTGCTTCAATATGTGGCGCGCTTTAGGGGGAAAACGGGATGGGGGTTGGGGATGTGGGGCCCGTTCACTCGATAGGCTGCTTCTATAGGGCAACCCGGAATATTTCATCCATCCCTCTGAGTACTTTGGTGCTCATATTTTAGATTTCGTGATTTTTTTGCAGGGTATTGCAGCGTTCTTACACTGTAACGGCTGTTTTGTGGAGAGAGAAAAAAAAGAGCGGATGGCCAGAGTGCGCGCAGCCAGTCCCTCCTCACAGGAGGTGCATGAACCATCTTTGACCTTCTTGGGTGGAAGTGGTTACCCTGTTTGCCCTGTGGACGTTGGCGAAACCTCAGCGAGCGTTGGCCACGCCGAGGTGGAACCGACCACGGGGGGATAAGAAACGGAAAGCGCGCCAGTCCGAATCCCTCAGGTTGGCATTATTATTGTGATTATTCTCTGTGTCTCTGCTGTCCTCCGCAGGGCCCGTTGGACACTGAGCACACTCGGGCCTGTCTGTCAGACAGACATGTTTCAAACTGTCCCTGACACGTCGTCTTACGTCAAGGTAAGACACCACCGCCTGCTCGATCAGGTAATGTTGAGGGAAATTACTGGAATCTTTTCAAAAATGAAATATATGCAAATGTGCATGGAATGTTTGCGCATGTCGACTTATGCGACCAATGCCAGATACGACAGTTTGTTGCTTACCTACTCTGGCCTTATTTACCCACATTGATTTTGGTCCTGTTTTTCCTTTCTTTTTTTTTTCCTTTTGTGAGTCCAATGTCTCGCAGACAATTTCAGCACTGTGGACAAACTAGCGACTATATGAACATTTGACCAGCAGAAATAAAGAAATTGACATCAATTGTCACTGGACACGATACAGACTGTAAACTTATTTTTCTGCAGCATGATGAGCTGACAAGTGTGTGTGTGTGTGTGTGTGTGTCCCAAAGTCTGATCTGTTGTGACTGCAAAATCTCTCGCCGGAATGTATCTGATGTGCCTTATAAGGGATGTCAAGGTCGATTTAAGATCAATCTCATAATTGGTCCGACCTTCCTACACCCCTCATACACACACGCACACACACGCACACACACATACACACACACACCACCCCTTTTTTACTGGCTCTTCTCGTTGTAAGTGACGTCATTTCACCGTGCGTGCGAGAGAGAGAGGGAGGCAGAGACAGAGAGAGAGAGAGAGAGAGAGAGAGAGAGAGCGAGAGCGAGAGAGAGAGAGAGAGAGCGACTGCAGACTGTAAATAAAGAAAACATCCCACATCTGTTTTTCCCATTTGTAAACTGTAACACGTCACGCAGCATGAATGCCTCCGTCTGCTTTACCTGAGGCCGGACTGCCGAATTCATATTCTAAGAAGATTAAAAGAGATTTGTAACCTTTAAAAGGTCACAAATCTTAATCGATCGATGGGTTCACACTGAGTTTGGCTTTCTACGCGTTCAATTTGCGCACATCCATCTGACTGGCCGGATTGTTCCTTATCAATAAAACGAGCTATTGTGTAAAAGTCGGGCAACGGGAGTATCTCCATAATCAAGGTATTTTTCCAAGAGAGTCATGTTAAACTTTTGAAAACTTGTTTCCCCTTTTGAATAAAGGCTCTTTTCATACAGTCGCGGCGTTTGTGCCGCGGCGACTCAGAGCCATGAACAATTCCTGATTTGTTTTGGTGAAAGTTGAATAACAGGGAATATTTTAGCTGAGGGGAAACGTGCTTCGAAATAAATCCTTATATTCCTCACATAAGACGGCCATTGAAAGAAGAAGGTCGTTGCCATTTGTGTAAACTGAACAGCGTATGCTCGGATTATCGACCTCTTATATCAGTTTTTATGTCCATTATTTTCTCCATGGCTGCAAACTATAAATCTCTCTTTCTTTTAATTCAAATAATATTATTTCAAGAGCTGGTTCCACTATTTTTTTGCGCGTAAACTCTGTGCGCTCCCGCCGCCCTCACATTCGGGGAGATATTGGTCAGAATGTGACACGCTTCTTTGCAAAATTTAAAAGAAATATTCTCCATTCAAGCGAGTCCGTTGCCTCGCATTTGGTTCTGTTTGGTTAAGGCCAGGCGAGACTGGAACTCTCCAATAAAAATAAATCTCAAATTAATTACGGCCTGGGGCGAGAGGGGCCAGACGGTTCGTGCTTCCACCGAGGCAAGGCTTCACTTTTCCACTTTTCTTTTCTTTTTTCCCCCACCCCTTCAAGTATTTGGATTTGAGCAGACTTTCTGCACACCAGGAGGAATAATCGGACTGCAGATCTATAAGTCTTTGATCAACGATTCTTAGGGAGGATTGAACATGAGAGAGGCGCACAATCCCCGCAACGATGCGAGGGAGGCGCGGTGCGATGCGTGCGCATCTGAGCAAAAACAAACATATATAAACTCACATCGCCCCTCCAGCCAAGTAAAACATGTGTGGCACCGTTAATAATTCTGTATCTGGAGTTTGGTTTCCCCTAATATGTTTTGAGAAACGAGCAATGACGTCACAATATGCGACGATATAATCATGTTTCCCCCATTGTTTAAACATCTTTCACGTGACGTGACCCTTAATTTAGAAATTGGAAAGCCGAAAAACAACGAATCCTTGAGAGATGAGGAACTTTTTGTCTTTGTTTTTGCTTTTGTTTTTGTTTTTGTTTTCCTCCTGATGCAGCTCAAGATTCAGGTCCCGCCTGTCAGATCGGGGATGCTCACAGACTCTCACGTAGGGCGCTTAACAAGAAAGGATGAGGGGAACGTTGTGTGTGTGTGTGTGTGTGTGTGTGTGTGTGGGGGAGGGGGGGG
>OMPJ01009893.1:0-13709 GCA_900312935.1 Carapus acus
CACTAACCAATGGATGGGATGGGTCGCCGTTGCGGGGGGGTGCCGATGTGAACCGGCCTCCTCCCTGAGTGGTCGAGGTGATCTGCTGAGTGTCCGTGTGGGGCCGAGTTCCCAATTATCTTTGGAACAAAACAAAAAGAAGCAGGTTAGAAGATGGAAGAAAAGATACAGATCAATTTAATATGCAAAAAAAAAACATCTTAGGAAAGAACCTTAAAACCCAAAATGAAAATCCATAAGAGCAAACTGTGGCTTCCATTTGTCCTTATGGTGGAGGAAAATAAGAGAAAACAAACCCACAAAACGAGAACTAAACCCAGTTAGCCAACAAGCCATCAACACAAGGGGTTAAAAAAAAAAAATCATATAAACCCTCATCACAGGGACAACGGAGGGTTCGAACACATCAGACGTTTAGCTAAAGACCATTTGTTGGTTCGTTTTGTTCTGTGCATGTCGGCTCCCGGAGTGAAAAGTAAGCGGATGGCAGAAATGACGTCAGTTGGGAGGCAAAAGAGAGACAAAGAGAGAACGTGAGAAGTGCTAAATTGAGTTTGGCTGGACTACAATCACTGCAATTTCCACTTGGAGAAAAATGTGGCGAGATTAGCGGCAAATTAAATCCCATTCAGGTGGCGGCGTGGGGTTTGATTTGCCTCGATCACGGTATATTATTTCAAATATGCAGGCGCACGCACGGAGGAACTGAAGGGCCGAGTGAGATAGAGAGAGAGACAGAGAGAGAGAGAAGAAAGACATTGTAGATGGATGAGTGTATGCAGAATAGATGATGGAACAAGACGCTGTTCAAAGCCTTTACAACACCAGCCAAGTTCGCCGTTCAAAAGGGTGAACATACTGAATGGAGATGAACAAAGAGGAGATGAGAAGCTGAAATGGCAGAAAGAGAAGCAAAATTAGGATACAAATGAGGTGGGACGGCTGCACAGGCAGGCACCACATGGGGAACGGGGGGCATCAGGTCCTCAGCTGGCCAGCCAAGAGGCATGACTGGGGGGCGGGGGGAGGCTGGGGCAGCGGCGGCTCGTCCATGTGCATTGCGTACACACACACATATACACATTAACACACACAGCTGAGCTCGTGCTGCCGCTTCTGTTATCGGGGACAGTTTTCCCCCCTCAAAGACATGAGAAGTCAAAACTGAGTAAAATGGCCTTTAGGTAATCAAAGGTCTGAGTTTAAAAGTCCACCAAAGATTGAGACAAACTGAGAATCACAGAAAATAAAACATCAAATCAGGCCACCAACACGTAAACAAAATGCCGGATCAAACGGAAACACGACCAAAAAAAAACAAAACCAAAACAAATAAATTTAAAAAAAGCAAAAACAAAAAAGACACTGAGAAGATGGCGGCTGCTTGCTGATGGAATGTACAGCGTAAAGTCTGAATCACACACCAGCAACTGGTCCTGGTTGAGCCTGGACAAAGACTGGGCCCTAGCCTCTCTGTGGGGGCTGTAAAAGACCCTGTCCAGTTCGTTCAGCCTGCCCTCGCTCAGCGCCCCCTCCCTGGAGTAATGGCTTCGAAGCCCCGCCTCTCGAATGGGCCCAAAGTGCTCCCTGCTCCTAAAGTCGCCCGTGTGCACCGACTTAGAGGGCGACATGTGCATGTCCTGCATGCACGCATCCTCGTCCACGCTGCACTGCCGGGTCAGAGTTCTTCTGCGGCCCATTGCCAGCGCCCGACGTTCCACCGGTCCCTCGCAGTGGATGATGCGGACCGGTCCTCTGATGGGGCTTCCGTGGGCGTAGTACCCTCGATGGCCCCGACCCAGAGAGCCCTCTTCCTCGCTGCCACAGTCCAAACCACTGTCGGGACTCTTGGTGTTCTGACGGTTGGGTCTCCCGAGGCTGCGGTCCTCCGTGTAGCAGTAGCGGCTGTCGGTGAAGCGAGGGGAGGAACGCTGGCGCTGCAGGTGGCGGCTGCTCTTGCCGGGGGCGTAGCGGTTGTGCATGCCGGCGTCCTGCTCGTAAATGCCTCTGCGTGGGAAGAGAGGGGTTCCCGGGCGCCCGCCCTCCTCGAAGCTCAGGCGCTGGCCCGAGCTGTCCAAGCTGTCCGACTCGTCCTCGGCCACCTCGGGGATGCTGTGGAGGCGTTTGCTGCGGAGGGACTTTTGCCTCACCACCTCCCTCTGGAGGTCCCAGCAGTCCCTCTCCTCCGCCAAGTCCTGCCGTCTGTAATATGCCTTCAGTCACCAGCAGGGGGCGACGTGTAACATTGTCACAGTTCCATCCGATTCAGTTCAATTCAAAAGGTGCACCATTGTTTTGTTTTCAAGGATTGTTTGGGGGGAGTGCATAGTTTCGAAGGATTTAGAACAGGCAGGAAACAACACAGTGTGTAAATGAAAATAAATGGGGGAAAAGACAAAATAAGGACAGAATTAGTTATTTGTGGCAATGTAGTAAGACATGCATTCTCATTCCATGAGGAGGAAATGGCATGCTCTGAACAGGAATCTGTGTGGGATAAGGTATGGAGCCATATGTCAAACCAGGATGTGGGGGTTAGGGGAGCAGAGGTCGATCAAAACCAAGAAAGGCAGGTGACAGGTAGCGGAGGACGGTTCAGGGAAAACAAAAGCGTCAGAGGAGAATGGGGGACACATACAGGAGTGATCAAAAAAGAGTCTAGGTGAGGAAAAGTGAGCAAAAGAAGCAACTCAAATTAACATCACGTACATGTGCATACATGTACAACATGCACATAATTCCCATTTATGTCTGGATTACAAAACAATCACAAGGTAACAACAACTGATCTTAACCCAGTCTCAACCACATTGAGACCAATTGCTATCTTAAAATAACAAATATTGTGTCTAATCCGTGAGGTGAGGTGAGGTACAAAAGACACAGACCAAAACAAGCCCCAGACTCACCAAGATTGTCTCATCTCACTAAATTCTGATGCAGGTTGGTTCATGTAGTGTGTGTTGGAAACTAATCCAAGTTAGCTACGAATATTTAGACCAGTGCCAGATGTATCTGGAACTTTAGCATGTTTTAGCAAATCCAAAATAGCAATTACTGTGTCTATGCTTCCTCGGTGTGCCGAGGCAGCTCTGGAACAGCGTCAAAAAATAAATAAAAAAAAAAAGAAACAAAGGCCAGCATTAGCTGACTGTATCGCCCAAACTTATTGGCCAAGTGCCTCCCTCCAAGTATTTTGAACAAAAAGCTTATTGTACTGATTTATTCTATAATAGAACATGTGCATATATTGTATATTGTGGAATATACCATATATGTATATTGTGGGATTCTATATTACCAGTATTCCACAATAATCATGCTTCACTCCACATAAAATACATACAGTAATCAATGTATCCACTTTTGGAATGGATCCCTACACAGTTGTAATGCCCTCCTGAGTGGGTGCCATGAGTGCCGTGAGTGTGACTCCCCTCACACCTGACCGGTGCAATCAATGGCAGACTGACCAAACCTTCCACACACATCACATGGAAACATCTCACATCTACACTGACGATCGAGAAAAAATAAAACATCAGGAACATGGGACAGACATAACGAAAGTGAATATTGTCATTTAAGTACTCACTTAAATGAGATTCCCGAATGCACTTGATATGCCATGACCTGTTCATTCTGCACACTCAGCATTTCAACAACACATTGTTAAATATGGGCTCGCGTGACTTCGACGGGTGTCTTTTGTTGCGGAGTAACGTACACCAAAATGCAATGCAAGACCACATGAGAACATTACTCCCCGAGTTAACAGCCTCTCGTCTGGCATGCCGGCCAAACAGATTGTGTGGATGCGCGACGCAGCCATTCCCACAGTTACAGCTGAATTGTGGAAGCAGTGCTGGGAGAGGGGAGGGTTGGAAAAGTGGGATCACAGGGCAAAACACGGGAACGAAGCCAAGCCGAGCGCACGGTGGGCCCGCCGACCCACACGCCCACTTTCTCCCCCGTTCGCCCCCCCCAGCCGCAATGTGGCAGGTGTAGATTAGGTACCTTCAGGGTGTTGTGAGAATTGATACTCCGCCTGCGGCCTTCCTCCAGTTGCATCTCAGAGTAAAGGTCCTCCTCGTCTTCCTCCATGATGTCGGACAGGTCGGAGCCGCGGCTGCTCTCTGTGTGATACTCCTCGCTGTGGGTGTAGTGGTGATAATGGTGCTGAGGGGAACAAGAAAGTAGATACCATGTGGCATGTAATGAAGCAGCGGTACGGCTGTGCTTTCAATCTGATGACATATTTGGAACTGGATTCGATTTGAAAAGGTCACCATAACGGAGGAGACAAATAAAATCATCAATTGAACCCTAGAATGTCAATGAAGAAAAGACTGTCTCAAGGGTAACGTGACAAACATGTTGAATTGCTCAGGGGCGCATTCTTTGCTTTGCTTTGGTATTTCTACTCTTTTTTACCTGTCTGCCTAACTCTGAGCCTCGGAGGAATTCGTCCACTGATGCTCCTCTCCTCCTCGCATGAGGAGAATCGTAGCCATCCTCCTCCTCATCGGAGTTTAGCGGATGCAAGGCGTTGCCCCGCTCACTGAAGATATTCCTCTTTTCAGCCTGGTGGAAAAGAAAGAGTTTCAGAACAGGTCATAAAATATTGCAAAAATAAACCTAAGTTCTCCAAATAATTTCCAAATAATCTCATTTTTATTTACTCCTCAAAGCAGGTGAATTGTCATTTTTACCACTGACACACAAGGTGAAACAATGTGTTCTCACACACCCGGTTGCCCTCAGCGAACACTCTCTGAGCAGCTTCCCTGGCCATGGCCTTGGCGATGGTGTTGGGGATCGGGACTCCCTGAGGCTGTGGCAAGATCCTCTGAGGAGAGGGCGAGCGCCGCGGCTGAAAGGGTGGGGGCTCCAAATTGGATCCGCGAATGGGAGGCAGTGGAGAGGGGGAGCGCTCCCAGGCCGGGCCGGGCCGCAGGCCCACCTCGTGCTCTTTGGTTTCTGGCTCTCTGGCACTTATTAGGGGTTTGGACTTGGACATGGGCGGGCGCTGGAAATGTGTCTGAGGCTGAGGAGGAGGAGGAGGAGGTGGGTGGTGCATGGGCTGTGAGTGGGGCAGCGTGTGCGGCTGGGCGCGAGGAAGGGGCTGGACCTGGGGCTGAGGATGGGTCGGTGGGTAGGTGGACGGATACGGCGGATGGGTCTGCGAGTGTGCGGGGTGGGGCATTGGGTGCGGGGGCGCGGTGGTGCGGTGAGAGAGGCGCGGAGAACCCAAGAGATTGTGCGGGATGACGGCTACAGCCGAGTCCTGGGACTCTCCTTGTGTTGATAACGTCCTTACAATGACTTCCCGAGCTTCCAGACACTGAAGCCTGTTTAACTCCACCGTGGCGTAGTCGGCCGTTGGATATAAGACCTCTGCTATCTGTATTCACACGGGGAAAAGGCAACACAGGGGGATCAGGATGGAAACATTTTAATCATGGCTATACAGCTACGCATCCAGACAGATGAACACAGTAGTCACTTGAATGTTACGGGTCTCTGGTATGTTACGCCTTGTGAAAGCTTTCATCGTTTCTCCAGGAGGTGGCACAAAGGCTCTACTCTCGCAAATACACAGCATATAGATGTGTTTCACATCCCATACCTTTTGTCCCTTTGTGCACACAGCATAGCCAATCACGCTGGCCCCGTTAGAGGTTCCAGTTGGGGTCAGGGTTGGTGGTTTCCATCTGACTTGCAGAACCCCTGAGGTCTGGCCACAGTGGACCTGCACCTCTTGTGGGGGGAGCGGGGGCCCTGGGGAACACAACAAAACAAACAGCTCACCACTGCTGGAAACGTTTCGGCCCATTTCATCAAAATGGGAATGTGCTGACCTCGACACCTTCACACTCAATAACACTTCCGCTGAGTTACGAGACTTGTGTAGCGCAGAACTGAGAAAATCTGAGGTGAGAATAATGGGAGAGCGTAGTGTGGTAAATTTTAGGAGCACATTTTTTGCATCATATTTAATCTGATATGTCAGAATTTGTCAATCAATCATACTTTACGTGTTAGGAAGGTCAATTGCGTCAGAGCACTTACATCAATCATGCAATACACTGTGCTGTATCTGACATCCTTATACTCTGAGTATTTTCGATGTAGGTGTTTAGGATTGAAATGCATAAAAGGTGTTTTGACGCAACAGTTGCACGGCATGGAGAGAGCAGCACGCCAGCAACCTGCTAGCAGTGCCCACACAGATTTTCAACTGATGGTATTTTACAGATTTTGACAGGGGTAACTTCACAAACTGCCATTTTCAACAGCAGACAACAGCCCCCGCCTGTGTGAGGCTCGCTGCTCCCCTGCGCTCAGACAGCAGGCAGATGTAGCGAGCGTGGCAGAGAGCTGAACTACGCAGCTGTGTGTGAAATCCTGCATCAATACGATCTTAATCACTTTTCTGCACTCGGCGCCGGCGGCACTCTCTCAGTCTCTCTGTTGGGAGATTTCATTTCCTGCAGTCAGTTTTGAGCGCAGCTGTCATAAACAACAAGCTTGGCTGAGACCCCGAGATGAGTCGAAAATGAATATGTTGGTGGTGCTCCTTTGATTACTGCGAGAGGCAGATTGTAGACTGAAGCAAAGTGGTTGGAGTGATACTGATACAAATGCATCGCAGATAAATCCACGGTTAAAGAACGCAGGCCAAATCTGAAAACCCAACAGCCCTCACACACCTTATCTTTATTGAGCGACGCCAAAAGGCAGATATTGATGAACTCAACAGCTCCACCATCTCTTAAAGCCGGCTTTTCTCTTTGCTAACGCACTCAATCTGCTTCTCTGACCAGACAGATTAGATACAGAGATTTTCAATTGGAAATCCAACCAATCAAAGAATGAAGGACAATCACAGCGCCTGAATCCAGTGTCTCTATAATATCACCCAACAGGATCAGTGAGGTTATGGCTGATTGAGACAGCCTGCATGTAAAATCCATTTGCTCTCATCGCCGCACGTTTCCCCGGACTCATACTCTTGTGCTATATTTCATTACTGCCCACGATTGGATACCAACACCGATACAGCGCAACAGGCATGTAAGGCTGTTCCAAGAATGTGGTTGGCTGTGGGAATAATCACTATCATTATCATTTCTCACTTTAAAATGAGTCATATGTAGCCAGACGGTGAGGCCGAAAGAGCCTATTTAATAGCCCTGCGAGCGGCGACGCAGACTCCCACCACATTCCAGACATCACGCTCGTATAACAATTTCCAATTTCACACGCAAATCTAGGGGGACAATTTGAGAGCTAAGGTGACAAATGTACCAGCCAGACGTGGCTGGGATGTGAGAATTTGACGCTTGTGGCTAAATAAAGGAACAGAGTGCAGTCTTCATTCAAAACAATTTTAAATTAGCGATTTATGTGAAAATATCAGTTTAGCCAAAGACATTTTAAGTGACCCAAGTAATCACGCTTGCATTTTAAATACATCTTTCAGCAGCATTCAGTCACATACCTCTTCCGAGTTGTTGTCCAAACATGACTCCCTCTCCTTCTCTCTGCCCTGTCCAACAGGGTCAGTGTGTCATTCAAATCTCTAATTTTCACTTGACTGACAAACAGACAACACCGACATTAATAAGTGAGTCTGACCTGCGTGCTGAGTGCAGAACTCCACGGAGATCTCCCTCTTCTCTCTCTGGGCCAGAGAAAGCTGCCAAGGCACCTGATGAGGCTGAGCCACAGCCTTCACCTTGTAAACGGTCATGGGCTTCAGGTTAAAGAATTTGTACTTGTAGCCTCCCGCCTTCACCACGTCGTACTCCGCGCCGTTGAGGAAGATGGTGTGGCTGTAGTTGCTGTTGCTGGGCATCCACGAGAGCTCGGCAGAAGACTGCGTGATGTTGTCCACTCGCAGGTAGTACGGCGCCACCACCACGTCCTTCCCCACCAGCACGGTGCACCTCAGCTCGTCCGATGGCCCCCTGTCGGTGATGCACTGCACTGAGATGCGGTAGGTGTTGGTGACCAGGTTGAGCTTCTCGATGAGAGACTTTGTCCTGCCCCCAAACGGGACGCTCATCCGCACCTCCTTGTCCACCAACACATTGTATCCACTGATGGAGCCCCAGCCCGGTGGTACCACGGGGGGATCCCAGCCTATGATCACACTCTTGGCCAGTTGTTTAATCAGGCTGATTCGGCGGGGATAAGGCACGACGTCTTCGCCAATCTCATCTATGCTAACGTCCAAGGTTCCCGTCCCATTGCTGGAGGAGCCCAGGAGGTCCATGCCCAAACTGCTGGTGTTAAGAGAGTCCAGTTTGCTGTCGGACAGCAGGCTGCATGAGCCTGCGCTCGTTACTGTGCTAGCTCCCAATCTCTGAGCCCCCAAGCTACTGTGGTTGAGGTAGCCAGGTTCTTTCAGTATGTCCCTGTGCTGAGCAGAGGACTTCTCATCATCTTTGACAAACTCCACAAAATTGGAGGGGACAAGGCCCTGCTGTCCGTCCAACAGCTCACCTGAGAAGCAGATGGGAGGTTGTTAGCGTGTGGCGCTGGACGAAATAACAGCAGTACGTGTCACTTTATTGCTCCAAAGAGAATGCTGAGAAACCACATGCCAGACCTTCATAAAAGCCATCTTCATCCATTGTTCCGTAAATGTAGAGATACTTTCCTGCCACCAGGGGAAGCTCTGCCTCGGGATGTTCATTAGGCCCATCATAAGGATTGTAACTGATGAAAAAATGAGTAAGTGGGTGCTGTCATTGTATTTAGCTTCACACTCATTGCAAAGCAGAATATTTGTGCGGCAATTAATTGATTGGGCCAGCTCTAGCTCTTGTTTGTTTCTTCAGCGGTTGTATATGCAGCGTGGGTTGAAGAGCCTCAGCCCGTCTCCACATATTTCTGCTCCGAGGATCCCAATTAGTTTATGTGCTGACAGGTAATCCTCTGTGTTGGAGGAAATACTGCATCACTCTAAATAGCGGAGCCTCACTCCTGTGAGGAAACAGCAAATGATTTTGATGATGCTGAGCTGCTGGCTACTTTTAAAAGGACAACGCGGGGTAAGAATTAGCTAAGAATTGCCTTCCCCCACGCTTTTAAGTGCTTCACTTTGATTTTGGGGTCTCTGAGCACTTGGATCACGCATATTCTACAGAAATGTGGACTTCAAATGGCTTGAGGACTCACACAGGAATGAGCAATTATGGTAATGTATTGATCACAGAGGCCTATTGGGGAAAATAAGCCATCATTTATGTACTTGTATCGAGCGATGCACAGACGAACTTTTCCTGTGAACTTCGGTTTGGACCTGGTGGTGGACCTGAGCTCTTTTTCCATCTGACAATAAGGAGACACACAAATGTGACATTTTCATTAGTGAACATCGATTCTCTGCATTTAACATATAGAATGCACAATTCCCCCCCACCCACGACTTCTTGCTGTTTGGGATGTGGACTTACAAACCTCAGAGAGGAGGGCCTGTCCAGCACCGCTGCTTCGACCACGGGTGAGGAATGTGGGCTTGACGGACAGGAGCTCAGGCTTGTCTCCGCTGATCTGGAGCGGCCTGATGAACTCTGATATCAAAGATCTGCTCGCTGGCGCTTCATTGCCTTTGACAGAATGTGTATATCGAGCAATAAAGATGTGAAAAAGAAAAACACTTCAGGTTCAATATTCCGCAGACTAACAACCCAATGTGATTACAATTCTGGCTTATAATACTAAAGACAACTGCAGTCAGGAAACTGAAATTTGCGATTATCTCATATTCACTGGGTGAAAAATAGTGATAAAATGGTGGTTGCAAAATAAAATGTATAGGTTAATTACTTTTTCAACCCGTGGAGAACTGCTCCTCTCAACTGTTTCAATAATTCAGTGCTTGAGGGAGGTCAAAGCTGCTGCATCCACACTTCTGATTTCGGTTTTGCCTCATTAGAAACATACACGGCCGGAGAGATTCCAAGTGTGAAATGATGAGTTCAATCATTAGCTTAGAGTCAAGTGTCAGCCGTCAGCAGGAGCTCAAACACCATGAAATAGTCTCGCTGTTCAAAGCTAATGTCAAAAAAGCGCTCACCTTTCTCTGTGGGAGCAGCGAGGCCATTAAGCAGCTGCGAGAGGGATTTGTTTGGCGATCCGGGGGATTCGCACACGGTCAGGGGTTCAGAGCAGAGGATGTCAAACTTCCCAGCCTGGAGGCGGAACTTTTCCAGCTCCTTGGATAGGAGGTTGAACTGCTCGCTCTGACTCCGACATTTTTCCTCCAGCTCTCGCACTTTGGCCTGATGGGAGTGAGGGAGGAGAGTGACGGAGGGAAAAGGAGATACGGTGAAAGATTGTCCACACATACTTGCGTATGCTGCCCACCATCTATACAAAAACAACGTGGAATGAGCTTTTCGACTCGTGAGCCCAGTCTTTACAGGGAAAGACCTTTGGAAAGAAACTCTTATGGGAGCTCGGATTGTTCACATGCATAGCTAGAGGTGAAACTGGACCATTGCTTTGAAGACATATAACTTCAAGGCAATGCACAAACCAAATCAGCACTGTGACTACAGAGCAGGAGCACTGGGGAACCGCAACATAATCAAATGCAGAAATGAGACAGAAATTCCATGTGCCACAGCTTCTCCAGTTAAATCAAAGTTGATCAAATAATTTCTGCTGTTGATTGGCAAGGGGACCATTTAAGCAACCATGGAATTTTTTCTAACATTGTCCGAGAAACAACAACTCCTGCTGCATTCTTCCTGATGCCGTCCTGGAAAATCCTGAACGCATTTGGAGGAGACAGGATGGTTGTTTGGACATAAACATGCAATTAGACGTTGATCCAGCATTGGTTTAGTAATGCATTAGTGGAATTACTTGTTAGCATCACATTCTTAAGTGTATGGCAAACAGATGCTTCATGATGCACATGCTTGACAACAACACATGCAAGAGCGCAGGATCATGCTCCTGATCCTTTGTATTGCCTTTATTTTCCCAAAAGGAAACAACGCTCTGGATGGCAAATCCTTAAAGGAGCAAAATCATCGGCCCGGTGGTGCCAGTCATCCTGGAGATAAGTGGAAACTGAGCTTGGCTGGTTTGTCGAGTTTTGTTACTCAGCGACCCTAAACTTTGACCCTTAGACCTATTACCTCTTATTGTACTCACTACTTCTTACTATCTGCCCCGCGCATCCACAGAGCACCGCTAGTCGAACTCCTATTTGACTGGAACAGGAAAAAGCCTCTAGGGAGCAAAATCACAACCAAGTCCACATTTCCAAATTACTTAATGATCTCATCTTTATTAAAGGTGACCAATCTGCCCCGCGCTGTTGTGTCTGTGTAGCCTATAATGTCACTGGTGCCCTTCCGGTCCGTCTAAAGACCAGGCAAGAGTGTATCTAGGTGTGTGACCAGCACCTGGGCTCTTGTGCTTTCCAGATTTTTTTTGCTCCCTGTTGATATCTCACTTGATTGATTCTGTAATTGAGTGTCTGCGCTGGTACATACAATATGAGATGTGGCTGATTATTGCGGCACTGGCGTTTGTAGACGTGTGAACTTTTGAGTGCCCTCTGACTATGAAAGCCAAAGTGCTCTACAAGCGAAACGCTTCGACAAATGAATAGGTCCGCTTTGTCCTGTGGGTACTACAGGGGAGAGGCAGTCAGAAAAGTCAACTCAACGTATAAGAGCAATTCTGAAATACCTGCATGCTGTCCAAGTGGTTCTGTATATGCACACATACACGACCATACGGCAAAAGGAGACGCAAGAAAGAAATGAAGCACAATTACACGTGTGATCACTCATACACATCCTGAAAGATAAATACTGGTTCAGATGTAAATTGTCCGTGGCACTCATGCGAGTCACTTCATCACATTACGAGCACATTATGTAATTAGCAGATAAAAAACATGTGGGCATGTGATTCATTGCTGTTTGTGATTTTAATACTCTTTTCACACAAAACTTATATCCTGCATTAATGCAATGTGAAATGTGATTCAGGCACTCCAGGAAAGCAGCAAAAGGCACACGCCTGGCCCCAAGCTGCACCAGCAGCACCCATAGGTGCATACACAGGCACGCACACACGCGTGTACACACACACACACACGCACGCACGGACACACACGCGCACACACACACACCCAGTGGTCCAGAGGCTCACCTCTAACAGATGGACAGCGCCCTCATGTTCCTTTTTAGCCTCAACCTGAGCCTGGGAGACACAGGGGGCAGTGTTTCAGTTCAGTTTTAAGACGAGACACCATGGAACCTTTAAGGTGCAAACCTCTGGATACTGTTTGGGATTGTTTTTAATCCATTAATCACACACAGTCATTTTCCTGACTAACCCGTTGTGTGGTGAAAAAATAAAGAAATCATGTAAACGTGAATGTGGTGGAAACAAAACCAGCTCAGTATATTTTCCTGTCATCCCCTGAGACTCCTCTCAGACACAAAACCCGGTCAAACCCCACAACAGTGCTCCACTTTCATCCATTCTTACATCCTCACAACTGTTCTCTGGATACGATGGATTTTTCATATTGTATTGTTTATTCATTTCTCTTCGATTGTGTGGGTGATGACAAAATGTGAGAGTGTCGTAATGGCACACTTTGCCTATCGGTGACTAAGAGAGCCCCAGATACGGCTGATAATAACGATGGTGAGCTTATGTGGATGCCATTAAAATCATTGAAATAATGCTCCATCATCGACTCTCAGAGATGTCTGTTGCATTTACTGAAACAATGTTTGGGTCGTACAGAAACACTGCGGTCACAGAATTAACACCGGTTTACTCTCACAGCTTGAGACATCTGGTCTCAAACAAATGAGCGTTCAAAATGAACTGGAGCGCATCTGTGGCCTTTACAGTTTCATAAATCTTTGCGGGCAATTAATGCCGGGGAACACGGAGAGCAGACAGTGTCTCCGGAAAGATAACGAGCCTCTGCTATCGGGAGAAACGGGGAGGAAACTCTTGCCTGTTAACGTTGAAAAGTTGGTGCAGCCACGCTGGGACACCGAATCCGACTGTTTTCAAATCATTGACAGCTTCAATCACGTTTGCACTTTAGCGAGGCTCGTATTAACGTCAAGGTCAGTTGCAGCGCACACAGGCACAGCAACCCAAACCCAATCAGAAGCTCAGTGCCTGCGTGGCCTTTTTAAGCCAGCCTAAGCTTCACATTTGCTCTGGGTTTTCGCTATTTTCCTGGCAGAGCGTAACAACTAAGTAGCCCCGTTGTGTCGATTGCTGAAATCCTAACATTACAAGAGGTGAACAAGTCTACATATCTGCAGGGAGCTTTATTTCAAGTCATGTCCTTCATAATAATACTTTACACTGGCGCCTGCCTTAATCAGGTTGTATGTAAAGCACTGGAGCTCAACTGAAAGTGCTCTGACCCGTGACACACCGACAAAAAAAGAGCGCCCCCTGCCCTCTGGTGCCGCCCTTACGCAATCTGATTTCCCTTACCTTCTGCAGAAGGTCAATCTCCTGCTGCTTTGCATTGAGTACAGCCAAGGCCTGCTCATGCTCCAACTCTAGCTGCTGCCGCCGCTCCGCAGCCTCTCGCATATGCTGTCCGGGGGGAGGAAGATGGGGGCGGGAGGGCAACAGAGGAGGAGGGAGGATGGAGGGAGGGAAGGAGAGGGAGAGAGAGAGAGGGAGGG
>OMPJ01009893.1:22546-66412 GCA_900312935.1 Carapus acus
TTTTATATCATCTTTGCCAGTGTGTTGTGTTGATGCAGGTACATAGTGTGCTACCATGGAGCCATGTGTTCCTCAGCAGGGCAAAAAAAAAAAAAAAAAAGCAGCCACAAAGCCACCAGAAGCCCACAGCACAAAATGCCATATGTGAGAATGCATGAATGTGCAAATTATCAGAGGGAGAAATGCTCACAGCCTGGCTCAAACTTTGAATAGATATTGGAATCCATTCAAACGGGGAAAAGAGCTCCCTTTCAAAAACCTGCCGTGTTCCATTCTGACCTTGCCGGTGCCGACTTGGAGGAAAAACAGTCAGAAAATAAGAGACGCAAGCGACAACCATTTTGCGCCCTTCACCTTCGGGGACAGGGACCGGTGTCCACCTTCAGCTGGTGACAGTGGGCGGGATTTACGGGTGGAGGTCATGCGTGCGGTGTGTGCATGCATGCCTGAGAGTGGAAGAATAGTACCTCTATGGTCTCAGAGGGAAATCCTGACTTACACAAAGACAGAAAGAGGTGAAAGGGGTCCTGCTGTTTTCTGGTCCTCATTTAGGAGACCTTAAGAGACGAGACAGTTGGGGAACAGATGTTTATGTGATATGGCGTCTAACTACGGTCTGTGGGGGACAAACGCAGTGACGCAATACTCAAACACACATTGGAGTGGAGCATATAAAATTGAGTAAATAAGGCGGCCTCTGCTTGCTCGAGAAATGATTCGCTTAATTATTCAGCCGAGAAGTTCAAAGGGATTTCTCTCTCTCTCTCTCAACAAACCATATTATTCCTGTAGTGCATCACTGACAATGGTACAGTACAAGAGGCTTATACACACACACACATACACACACACGCGTAAAGAAGAGAACAGACCAGAGGTACAAAGTGTATAAAGGCTTCTGAGCCCCTGCAGGCGTCTCGTTATCTCTCGACAGGCTCGTGCGTAATGTGTACAAAATTCAAACCTAAACATCTACAAGATGACACAAACATGGTGGATGGAAGGTGAATATTTAGCCCTCTCATTGGCACAGAAACAGGCAGACACACAGGCTTGGTCAAGTTTTTTTTTTTTTTTTTTTTTTTTTTTTTGGTGAGAGAACACATTCACAAATGTTCAATTAAAAACCCCTCTGATAAAAGATTCAAGTGGCTGCTGTTGTGAGTAATGAGCTCCCGTGTAAAGTGAAGAGGCGTTTACTGCACAGCAGATGAAGACAGATGAGTCCAACCTCGCCCCTCTGACTGACGCTGGATCTTGTACTCGAATATGAAACGGAGGCACGTGCACGTCCGTCTACATTACCAACCTCATTGGCTGTACATTTTCACATTTCTCTAGTTTCAGGTTTCGTATTAAGGGTCTGAGGTTATTGGAGTTCCAGACTAATAAAGAGCGGAGGGATTGTGTAAAATCGACTAAATGAAGGTTTGCAGAAACTGTGATTGACTCCGCTGTCGATCTCCTCTCATTACTCTGACATCCTATTCACTCTCTCATTGACATTCCCTCACACCTTCCACCGCACCCACGCCAATATTTAATCATGGATTTTCGCTCACCTGCGCTGTCAAAACACTGCACGAAATCACACATCTTTACACATACAACAACTACAAAGGTAAATTGGGATGACAGCTCAAATCAAAAGCCATTATCCTTGGAAATATGTAGTTGCAGACATTAGAACTACACAAAAAGGGAGTAAATTGACAGCTCAGCACCACGGAGAGCTCCCACAGGGGAGGACAGGGAATGCGTCCAACTGCATGACGTCGATGTGCTCCATCGATTGACGGTGTTTCAGAGGCCTCACATGGTGCTGGATATGAGCCACGGTAACATTGGGTATTAAAAAACTGGTCTGGATGATATTAATTCATCCAGGACTAATGAGCACGGGGGGTATTTCCTCATCCTGTTACGAGCCTTCAGTCTTCCGATCCTTTGTAGTTGGGGAAGCTCTGTGCATAATCTCCAGCGCGCAGGAATAACCTCGTTTCTCTACCTCGCCCCTCCTCCCCACCCCTCTCTCATTTTGACTCTCTCTCTCTCCCCCCTTCTGCTCCCTCTGCACGCACTGAATATACAAAATTCCAAACGATGAATCATAATCCTCCATGAAGCAAAACATTACAAATATTTGTATCTGGAGGGTGATTCCATGAAACATCAGCGACGGATATGAAAGTGCAGATGCACATGTGGTCCCCCGACGGGTTTGCAGCTTAGCTGTAATTATGACAGATTATGCCGACAAATGATGCAGGAGTGTGTGCGGGGGAGAGTGCAGCAGGCACCGAGTATGGCACAGCAAGGCCAAGTTGGTTGTGTCCAAACAAGAGCTGTCAAGTTTAATCAATAATGATCAAGAGCATGAGCTAAGATGACCTCGCAAGATGGTGTATTGATACCAAACTAGCCAAAAAAGGTTGGCCAGGCAGAGATACCTGGATTACACCTGCCATCTTGCTGCACTAGTTGCTTCGCAGCACTGGCAGTGGATAACCAGAGGTCGGCAACAGGCTAGTTATCAACAGGCTGGTTTCAAATTTTCATGGTGACTATTCTTACAAATTGATTTCCAATGTCCTTGACAGGATATGACCCAAGATGGCCAAAGGACAATGCTACACCAGCGTGTGTACAGTATGTGCGCTAGATTAACACATTGTATCTCACTGTGTGGAGCTTTAGCTGAGGCTGGACTGAAGGAATCCCCCGATTTGCACCTCAGCACCAATTCAGCACGGCAGAAGCAAGCCGCTGACTACACAGCACAAACTGCTGCCCCACATGTGCAATTACACATGCAGCAGAGGGAGTTACATAACCACCAGCGGCTTACGGTCTTACACACACACGCACACACGCGCACACACACACATGCTTACGCTAGCAGAAACATTCCACGCAACTGACCGACGCCATGAAAATATGCCGAGCACCCACGTATATCGTTTGACATAAACACTGAATGTTCGAGACATATGTTGGAAAATGAGGAGTAAGATAATCAAGACAACTGGAAAGGCAGGGGAGAGATATAAAAGCAGGGAGAAGGAGGTAGAAATAGAGTGTGCAGGTGTGTGTGTGTGAGAGGCGGTGGTATACAGAGGTGGGAATGATGTGCAAAGTGTTCAAATGAGAGAGAACAAGGAAAGGGTAGGATGTGAGCGGAGGAGTGGGAGGAAGGATTTAATACGCGAGCCCCTCCACTCTGCCGTATTACACTCCGGCGCCACCTCTCCTGACGGCCATATTAAGCATCCTGCCGCCACGGCAGCGGGATTCACCTGGAGATTATTTATTCTTTCCTTCCTTCCCTCTACACTTCTTTCTTTCCCTGTCTCGCGCTCTCCCTCTCGCCCCCGCCCGCTGCCTAAATCCCAAGCGCGGCTCAGAATGAGGAATGAGGCTGCCATTATCACCGGGCTCTGACCCCTGTGAGCTGCCGATCGCAACGCCACCTGCCTGCTGATGTTGCTGTTAAGAGAGCCGGCGCAGGCCAGAGGTGGGAAGACAAGAAATGTGGAAATAATGGACAGACACACACAAAGATGATCCGCAGTAAAATGATGGACAGTGACATGAGGGGCTGGTGAAGCACTACTGCGATTAAGGAGGAATTAAGTCACAGAAGGAAAGACAAGACCGTATTTATCCTCACAGGACTTTGTCTTTTGGCAGCGGAGAGTGTTGTGTTGACTAAAATGTTCAGGGTAGACATCTGATGCTCTCTGATAAAATCGAGCAAACAGTTTGTGCTCCTACGATCGCACGCTCACTCCACACACACCGCTCACACAGTTACAACATGTTGTAACACACACATATGAAATGCAGACCAAACAACTCGCCCGCTGCCAAAAAATGTCCTTGTAAAAAAAGGGGAACGCAGGCGGCAAGCAGTGGTAAAATGATATAAAAATCAATGTAGGGTAGAGGTCAAACGGGGTGGCCAACTGTCAATAGCCTGCGCAGGCATTTCAACACACAATGCTGGGATTCTCAAAATCATCACTGGGTTGCTGGAGTACAGCTGAGCTATCCAGATGGTGTGTGTCTGTGTCTGTGTGTGTGTGTGCGTGTGCATGTGTGCACACAAAAACAAACAGCAGAAAACTCCACTTTCAATGCCGTGGCGGTGGCCAGCAGCCAGGTAGATGAGCTGCTGAGATGATGGAGTGTGCGGAGGGAGCCGAGCGTTTATCAGCTCCGAAACCCCAGGAGCCTTTACGTCCACAGACTCTCAGTGAGAGGAAGGAAAAGGGGGTCAAACGCAGGAAAACAAACGCACGAAAATCGACGCTCTCCATTTTGAGGCCGTTGGTAATGAGGGATGTCGGTGCGTGCATCAGATGTGGCAAGAGGAGCGACACATCACCTACTGATGGAGATGCATCTACTGCAAATATGCCAGCTTGTCAGATTAGACCTTAAGTCTTATAATAATTGTTATTCATACACACTTTATTAATCCTATGGGAAATAGCTCCTCCGCATTTGTGCCGCTGTCAGCTTAAGCTTTACTGTCTTGCTCTGGGACGCTCTAAATTGAGCTCCTCCTGCCATGAGCCTGGAATTGAAATTGCAACTGTCCAGTTTCAAGACAGGCACCCTCTCTCGCTATCTACACCGCCCATATAATCACGATAGGCTGGCAACCGTTAAAACTGCGCATCTTTGCTGCATAAAATGGAACACAAACTCCTCTCTCTCTCTCACTGAACACGTCACATACAATATATCTGCAGATCCCACTGCTTTGCTCGGAATCGGAGGCCCTCGTAGAACAGAGTCAGATGATTTCACATGGAACCTGCCCGTCTATTTGTCTGCGCAGCAAACAGATAAGCTGATTATGACATGAAAACACGACATGCTGTCCTATTTGTTCTGATCCGGTGTCGTCACCGTGTCCCATCCTAATGCAAAACCACTGACCTATGAAATGCCAAAGCAGACGAAAATGGATAATTATGAGGTTTACACAAGTCACTGAAACCAGTGTGCTATTTAGCGCAGCGAGGACTGTTCTCTGACAACTCTGACAATTAATTGGAAGAATCTCACCGTGCAGGGATTTGATTTAGAAAACGAGGTCTGATTCGTAACAAATCTGCGTTCGTTCTGTTGGGCGATTGTACAGCAGCTCACAGCTTTTCCTTTGCGGCGCCGAGACTGCAAACCAAACATCCCAGGACTGGCTGATTTTCATCAAAGCGTCTGGTCTCAGGCTTTGATGGTGGTGCGCTGACATATGCTGTTCCAACCTGCGGGGAGGTGGAGCGGCGCTGGGTGGGCAGGAAACGGTGTGTCTCTCCACACCGCTCGTTAACTACATTACAGCAGCTGGTGACTAATTAGGCTTTTCTACAGACTGCTAAACCAATTTCATGAGCCTGACCGAACTTTTTTGGGGCAGGATGTGTGGGGCGGAAAATAAGAGGAGAGGCTCAGTGTTCTTTGTCTGAAAATGAATGTGGAGTCAAATTATTTTACAACGGAGAGTTTCTTGAGTGCATCAAGTGGAGAAGCTTAAATAGTTGGAACGTCTCTTGAGTCCTCACACTGTAAGTGCGTCATAATGAGGGGCAACATGCCACCATGGCCCAATGGTGGTTCTGGAAATAACAGTGAATGAATTTGCACCACTAAAATACCAGTAATCACGCAGTGTATGCCACAATTAGGAAGAAATACATGCACAACAGCAACGCAAAGGTGATACATTCGAATTAGTATGGTTACACAGTTTTAGTTAGTTTAATCTGCAACATTCTGTACATCTAATTAGCACAAGAGAGATTCAAGTAAATAATCAGTTATGGGCATATCCAGCACAAAGCAAAGAAGGTGAACCAGTGATGTGGCAATCTGACTGTTGCTGGTTTGATTCCAGGATTCTCCTACAATCATATTCGTGTGCACCCGACCAAGATACTGTATCCCAACTGCACGAGCGACACTTTAATGAGGCAGCCTTCGACTTTTCAGTCACAACAGGCTGGAAGGGATTAAGGGATTAATAAAGGACTTAGAAATTAAATCAACCTACAACTCATGTTCCCGTGTGGTGTAGGATCCCTGAATCGCTCTGAAATATGCAGCTATTCACACCTCAGCGGGAGTGAGGCCGCGTCTTTGTATCTGACTGTTTCGCAGGCTTTCGCGTTTTGTTTTCCAGCGACCCGAATTACGTGTCCAGCTATGGCGGACAGGTGGCAAACAGGAGGAGATAAAGAGAGAGGCTCACAATCCTCCGAGCCACCCGACGGGAGCCTGGCACCATTACCGCAGAAACACACTCCACGCCTCCCATCTGGGAATATTTCGAACCCTCGCTGCCAATTTACAGGACGCTCAATTAGTGCTTGGTCCCTGAGTAACAAACGAACAGGTCCTGGTGCCATTCAATACACCAGCATCACACAAGAAAAACCGAAGCACGCTGTCGACAAATAACGACTGATCCAATTCAGCTCTGCGGTGCTTGAAGCTAAACACTTTAAAGCAGTTAGAGCGTGGACAGTAAACAAACATAACAGTAATTCAGATGCTTGGGCCAGACTTATATGCGTATATATAAATCGCAGAAAGACGTGAATTCTCTCACCCTCACAAACTCCCACGGTGCACATACACAGTAGCGTGGAACAAATGAGGAAGCGTTTATGCTGAAGCTAAATTGAAAGCAAATTGCTTTATTTTTTCCATCAGGGAGCCCTTAAAACTCCAGGGCCAATACAGACTGCAAATATGAATCCAATTTCTTCCTGGCCCAGCGATTTCCCAGCGGCACGAGGGAACCAACATTTTGCAATCAACGGACCTTCAGTGTTAATCTAAATCTATCTGGCTCCATAAGAACCTCTCTGATCTTTGCAAGACGCTGTTTGTCAAATACATGATAATCTCCTCATGGGTGTTTTGTGTCAGGTGGAGGGAGGAGATAAGATTAATATGAGAGCTGAGCGCCTGCTGCGCCTGAGCGACGGCTCGGCAGAAAGTGGAACGCGCAGGAGTGTCGGCGTCCGGCACGCACGTAAACAACAGCTCTGAGTTGTTGGGTGCTGCGACGGGAGACTTGATTGTCAATATGCTGGCTGGTTCTCATCCAGGGATCAGGGGGGCTGTCAAGTCTTCCCGACACCCGAGACAAAGAGGGAGACTGTGAGTGAGACTGAGAGCGAGTGAGTCAGTGTGTCTGTGTGTGTGTGTGTGTGTGTGTGTGCATGAGAGAGAGAGAGAGAGACCGAGAGCGAGAGCAGACCTCAGCTGCCAGTCACTGGGCTTGTTGTTTGTGTCGCTGTGAACTTCATGTCCTGTGTTTGATGTGACCCAAAACTGGAGAAAACACTTTGAATTGCCATTCAAACACACACACTGACTCAACTGTCCTTTGCCAAAGTAAGTTCTCAGTCTTGGAGCGGGAAATAAGCTTTCATGCTGTATGTGTCTGTTTATGTGAGTATACTTGGAATCGAGTGATGCTCCAACCTTACATTGTAGAAACAATTAACAACCGCTATAAATCAATGCCCACTGTTGATTCCTGTTTTTGGTTACCAATATTTTGGAGACTACAAAGTAAAACATACAAATGGCGAGTGGAGACCACACCTTTGCCTCAATTAAACCGAATACCGGAATCCCACAGGGGTGCGTCCTCAGCCCCCTCCTACTCCCTCTTCACACAAGACTGCTCCCCCATCCATCCAACAAATACCATCATCAAGTTCGCCGACGACACCACCATTGTAGGACTGATTAAGGACAACGATGGGTCAGAAACATCCTCACTGGCCGACTCCAAAAGAAAGCCAGAAACATCAGCTTGGACAACACACACTCCGGACATGTCCTGTTCTCCCCACTCCCTTCTGGAAAGAAGAAGTGCTACGTCCTGCTAGACCGCTGCTATTGCCATAATATGGAACTGCCAATAGTATTTTCACAATGATGTTGGAAACCGTGTCATAGTGACGATAAAGGATTCTTATTCTTATGTCTGTATCAACCCCAGAGTTCTAAACAATAACAGAAGCTAGGTTCAAATCTAAAAAAGTAAAAATGTACCGTATGTCATTGTTGAAGAAAGACAGAGAAGAAAAAAGATCTTCATATAACCATGGCTTCATGTAGATAAGGTGACATGGTGTGGCAGTTTGACAAATTGTCAAAATCCCACAATCGTGAGAATGAGAATCGAGTTGATTTTATCCAGTTTCCTGTGCAGGAAACACCAGAGCGAAAAAAGCCATTTGCTAACGATAGCTCATACACAAATAAATTTAAGACACACACACACGCGCGCGCTGCCTGCTATAATTAATTCGGAGAGCCAAACTGAGAAAGTTATGACTTCTTTCTGTACAATCAGCAGAGGCAATAAAACACATCTAAGATCATTTGAAACTAAGATATAAATACCATGGACAGAATCGGACGTGATCCATCTATACTTGATGCACTAAGGGCGGATACCGCAAAGAGATTCATCGTTCCGTATTATCGCTGGTGTATCTGCTCTGTCTCACATGACGTAAATTACTGAGAGGTCTGTGCCGATTTATCTCGCAGACTTGGTGTCAACAGAGGAAACCAATAGGAGACACAGAGAGGAGATGTGGTGTGGGGAGTATGTTGGTCTCATATTACAGAGCAAGTATGCTGCCGTTTTATATACCGCACGTTTGGGTTTACTTCGTGAGTGATAACAATGGTATCGTATAAAAAGGTGGGGTGTGGGGATAAATTTGTCTTTTCAAGGCGGAACTGAGGAGCGGTGAACGCTAAATTACCTTTAAAATGTGGACAAACAGACACGCGTGCGCACACGCATTGTGCACACACACTCAGCTACTTTTTTTTCTGCTGTATCAGCGCAATACTGCATCTGTGTTATTTACAAAGCATTCTTCTCTTGGCTTTTGCCGTCGCGTATTGTGCCAAAAAATCGCTCAGCGCATTCCTTCCAAAAAGAACTGATTGGTTTGCCAGTTGGCTGCAGCAGGTGGTGGCTGCTTGGAGCCCCACGGTGTCAGCGAAATATCAGCGCACGTAACCCACCCACAGTGGGAGCGTCGCGCTCGCAGAGGCGGAATGATCTGGCAGGGACTGGAAGATGCGGAGGGAGGGAGCGACGCTGATGCACTGTGGTCGGATGAAGCCGTTGAATGAATGTAAAGCTCGTACGGAAACAGAGAGGGAACCCACAATATGGAGAATGACCGAAACTGTGGTGTGATTGGGCTCATACGTTGAACTTGTGCTTTATGACATGCAAAAAGTAAATAAGAAGCTTATCCAGGGACGACAAAGGACAGATCGTCCTCCTCTGCGAGCACCGCTGACCCGCTTTCACACTACGGCAGAGAGGGAACCTCAAGAGGAAACAAAACAGCAGCAATCCCAACATGACTCGCCGACTCTCTCCTGCAGCTGTAATTTAGTGCGCAATCAAAATGAAAAACAAAAAAGAAACGCGGAGAGGGGCGGTGAGACGGAGGAGGGGAGTGTGATGGGCCAGAGTACAGGGACAGATTGATGTGTGCCGAGACTGAGAAAGACGAGCGAAGGAGGAGAAAGAGGCAGAAAGAAAGAGAGGTGGAGAGGGGCAAGTTAGAGAGTGACAGAGGGAGACGGGGAGGCGGGGGGAGAGAGGCAGAAAGAGAGAGAAAGAGAGAGAAAGAGAGAGAAAGAGAGAGAGAGATGGTAAGACTGCTATCTGGCTGCCCTTCTGGCCTCGCAGGATTGTGTAATCGGTTAGCAAGAGTGTGAAGTACAACTACAAAGGCTTCAGTACATGAAGACGAAGAGATGGCATTGGCCTTCTGGGACGGCGGCAAGTAAATGTGCTTGTGCTCGCACACACACCCGCGCGCGCGCGCACACACACTATGAAACTGCCTTGTTTTGACACTCGGCGCTAAAAATAGATTGTTCTTAATAGGATGAAAAAACTAAATGCTCGTCACATCCAGACAGGGAAGGAGAGAGACACAACAAAAATGCCTCATCCAAAGCCTGAGGACCTAACCGGAGGGTTAGCACGCTGGGCTGCAGAGTCGCTCACGTCTCACCACTGCTGTAATCTCACCCGACGGCGGAGGCCACGCGGCCCGCAATCGCTCCACAACAAACTAGCCGAAGCAATTAAAAAAGCAGCGGGAGATACTTTGCTGATCTGTTACGCAATCGCCCGCCCAAAGGCCTCCGACACGGAGGAAATGGCGGCACAGACAGCCCTGTTGTGTTTCTCTGCCGCACAAATGCGGCCATTAATCACGCTCGGTTTCTTTGCTCTTCCACGCACCCCTCCTCCACCCGGCGTTTCCAGAGAAGCAGATGCCTACGGGGAGCGGACCTACAGCAACGCGGCACGTGCAGGCTGCACTTCGGCATCGCTACAAATGTCACACGGCGTTAGCTCAATCGCCATCTGACGGAGGGAGCCTATAAACAGCACAAACTGTTTATGGATGCAGCGTTTGTTAATTATTTGATGTGACACCCTTAACCCCCTGAGGAGGAATTTGATATGCTAATGTGTACTCGAGTGTGGCAAAACTCAAGGTTGAACACCTTCCCTTTTCAGGGACGTTCCTCCTATCTGATGAATTTCAATACATGTTTGGAGTCTCTTGGTTGCAAGTGAGATTAAATGAAGAAAGATAATACACGGGCAAGGGGTTGGTTGATGGGTTTGAACGGTGATATTCGCCTCTGCCACACATGCTCCGTTGAGAACCCCCTCAGAAAAAATGATGAGGGGTTGCAAATCCACAGACAGGGAGGATATATTGACAGGTATAGTGGGTGTGCTGAAGCCAGAAAGTAAATTGAACCCCCGATCCCTCTCCCTCCCTCTGTCTCGCTCTCTCCACTCCTCTCTCTGTCTGCCCGATGTCCCTCATGGATGTTTAGAGAGGAGATTTCCGCAGGGGTGTGTTCAGTGTGAGTCATCGACTCGGAGACAGAAAGTGAGACAGAGGGGGTGTTCACTAGATGGAAGACGGTGCGTGTGGAATTAAAATGCACCACTGTGACGCGTATCCGCACACCCCACTCATTAGCAGCAGTCAATTCTGCCGTAAACTCCGTAAGCGTTCGGCGTGTCACGCCTCAGCGGGGCGGCACAGTGAGACCACAACACCTGTTGAGTGATCCTCGCATCGGACACTCCAACAATGAGAAACTTTCCGCTCCCCTGTGGGGTTATGTTACCGTAATGACGAAAACCTGACATATTAGCGTCATGACTCAAACTGCTGCTTCACACTGCAAGATGCATGGAGCCAACTGCAGAGAATGCTCTGATTACAAAAAATAAAAACATAGAATACAAATTCATCATTCAACATTTAACGCAAATCGCACAAAATGTTGTTTTCTAACACAAGTGTTTTAAATAAATAAACAGGCAAAGCAGGCCGAGATGACGCAAGCTCCACCTTCCGGAGAAGTCCCCAGCTATTGTGCGGCGTCAAGATAATGGTGCCCCTTTCTGCGACGTTCTTAAAAGCTGCAGAGTTAAAAACGCAAGACAGATGAAAAGGGAATTACTTTAAAACCCACTGAAAGATGACAAGATCTGCCAAAGCAGGCATTTTCTCTGGGAACAATACATTTAATAATGCAAAGGGAGGGGGTCTCTTCAGCTGACGAGCACAAAAATGTCAGTGCGTCTTTGTCTGGTGCGGGGAACAGTGACGGATGATTTTCAAGAACTGCGATGAAGACTGACATCGAAGCAGGCCAATATTTGCGCTAAGAAAACACCCAAAACAGCATTTCTATGAAATTAAACTGTACAAACCATGGCAATCCTTACCTTTTCCCACACACGCACAGTGCAAGACTGAAAAACTAGTTCCCTCATGTCCAGGCGAAGAGCAGCGACCAAAACAGGAGATTCGGTCTGCACAAGCCCATCCAGACCACAGTGGAGAAGGAATCTTTTCACGGAAGCCCAAAACCACCGCAGAAGTCTGTAACTGGATCTTGAAGTTCAGCCTCAGTCCATGTTGTCATCCAAGCCTGGTGATTAAATTACCCCACACACACTGCCAACTCTCCTCTCGCCTTATAACACACCAGCACACAGTCACAGACCTATTTCAACCTAACAGCTCCAAGCAGTTTGACGGGGAAAATTAATATGGACTGGCATGCTAACAGCTCCGTGGGGAGCGAGGCACTTCCTTTTCTTGAATAAAACGTCCTTGGAGACAGTTGTGTACAGAGTGTATCAGACAAATATTGCAAGCTATGCTGGCTGATGGGAAATTAGGCCTTTGCCGCGTGGCTGAATACGTATAAGAAAATATTAAATATTGCACAGAGAAATTCAGGCAGGAGTTTTTTTTTCCGCACTCTAATTGGCACATCCAGAGGACTTTCCCCGTCCGACTGCAGGGACCCTGAGCTGTCTACCATTTCATTGGGAAACCCTGCGACGCTGTGATACCCAAGACATCAACTGAGAAGCAAAAAGGGAACGCGCTCACCAAGATGGGGGAGAGAGGATGGAGGAAGTGATCTCGATCAAATAAATGACCCAGAAAAGGGGCTTTTTCTGGTGAATGCGTCAGCCAAAAACTCACATCAGCAAAGTGGGTCCTTCTGACTGGGCTTGTCAAGACTGCTCACATACTTGCTCCGTACCTACTGAGCACTAAAGGGCTGAGGAGACCAAGGACTCCCAGCCTGAGCAAAAAGCACCTCGATATAAAATTTTAGAAGCAAACTCTCAGGTGAGCCAACATCATCTCAATGAAAACATGGAGAAAAGCGTCTCAACAGTGCCCAGGACCATTTCCCAGTACAGTTGCATCACATTCTCTCAGGCACTCTGTGGGCACAATATCCCCTAGTGCAGCAGTGAGACAAGAATAAGCCGGTATATACCAGTGAGGGTTGGGACTATAGGGGATGCATTATGTCTCTGCATTCCCACTGGCAGAGGAAGGTTCAGGGTAGCATGTAGTTCTTTGTAATAATGACGTACCACAATGAAAATCTAGGAATATAGAGTGGGGGAAGCAAAAGATCAGACACTCCCACAGTGTCAGAACAGAGGGAGTTCACCCAGACATTCTGGCCTAGACAACCATCGCGCCCGTCTGTGCGAGAGATGCTGGCAGCCGTCTGTGCCCTTTAATTCCAGCCAGTCTAATTAAGGGGCAGTGGAGTGAGAACGTTCTCCAACGCCTGACAATAGACAATTAAACAAACATTTGGAGATAAATCTGCTAATACTCTCGGCAGAAAAGTACCCACTGGAGAATTAAGAGGCTCACGACAAATAGAGTGAGAGATTACAATACAGTGTTGCAAAACCAATTGCCGATGTAGACAGATGGCATCCTGGTCCACCAGTGAAAGTGAGTGTAATTGTGTTCAGGGGTGACGATCAATTTGAGTACTTCTTTATACTTGTGCAGTTGGGAGACTATGCATATTGCAAATAGCCACCAGGTAATGGTAATGACCTAATTACGGTGCAGCTGGGATAAGAGTGGATTGACAATACAAAACAAAATGAGCAAACAAGCAAAAAAAAACCTCGTCTGCAAGCACTTTCTCATTCAGGCAGGTACAGTCGTTTCATCTTAAAATGTATGCACAGCGGTGGATGCATGCCTAGGCGCAAACGAAAACAGACACAATGTCAGATCTCTTTTTCAGATAGCATTTATCAATATTTATGCACCGGCCAGGTCCATAAATCTCTGTGGCTGGTCCAAAAAAAATCAATGCACCCCACCAACATATTTTAATCTCTCCATGAAGGTCACTTTACTCTAACAATGCCTGAGAGGGGAAGCGGCGCAGATGCTGAGCTCCCATCAGCCAACATCCTCCAAATAAAACGCTGACCCCAACCTTGTGTGAGTTGAACTTGTGTTACCTGAACGCAAAACTGTTAAATACACTGAGAAAGCAGAGCTGGCTCGTTTGCCATAAACAGGATTAAGAAGCTCTTGAGCAGTGGCCTGCTGTGCCCAAAACAGATCGACTGTTTAGTGTTTTGCACGGCACAACAGTGTACATTATGGATGAGGCAGGGGAGAGGAGCCGAGCTGCGATCCCGTACCTGGTATCGGTTACCAGTAGGCCACTCGAAGTGACTCCAGTCGCAGCAGCCATGGGGTGGGTTGACGAAGCAACGAGCGTGCCCCCCTTCCATCCACTGTAAGCTCACTGCAAACTCTCCTACCAACTGTGTTCGTGTCTCACTTACTGCCAAAGTGACACCACCACATAAATTTGTCATTTTACTAACAGGGGTTATGAAAATTAAATGAACATTTTATAATCTTGTTAAAGCCAGTTACATTATTAAAAAGGCACGTCACTGGGTTGGCTGAGAGAGAGGGAGAGAGCGAGCCTGGAAGGGGGTCTGTCACAGTTTAAAACTTTAATAAACCCAGTCCAGGGGCTACAGATTCAAAACCTTGGCACCTAGCTTCAAAATCCTGATTATAGGATGAGATTATTTTGGCATTGCCGGTATTGTCCATGTAAACCAGCCACAAGGGGGTCACCCCCAAATGTGGCTCTTTGTGCCCATGCCAAGATGAATTCCAAACCAGATCAGCGGCAGCCAGGGTTAACAAAAATCAACTCAAATAGGACGCCAGTGGAAACTATTGGGGACAGGAGGTGCTGGGTAGATGTGGTGTCAGAAAGAGAAATTCAGACGGACATATAAGCTGTAGTCAACACATTCAAGATGGACAAAGCTTCACTTACAGTATATCTTGCACTGAGGACACAACGTGAAAGAGGAAGGAGATTTTAAGAGGAGCATCAAGTGGAAAAAGTAAGCTAAGTGGGATAGCCAGGAAGATGAAGACAGTAGACAGAAGGACTCGACTGCAGAAAGTCAGTTGAGGCCAGCAGCTGAGTATGAAGGAGGACTGAGCTAGTATCAGAAAACTCAACTGAGAGGAAGGCCAGTTGTGATGCAGGTTCAGGTTATAAATGACAGTGAAAGAAACATGCTAGTCAGTGAACAAAATGTGCTGAGTTGATGGAGGGAGTACTTATAGGCGCTCATCTAGAGGAGTGAGATTTTTTAAACAAGCTCTGTTACACAATTTTGGAGCACAAAACTATGATCAAGGAACATAGCACCGACTTCAGAATAAGGGTAATTTGCAGGGCTGTGGTAACTATAGAGGTAGAATGCAGATGACTCATACCATGAAGGTATGGAAGAGAGTTGTTGAGTTGAGGTTAAGAAACGAGTTTACAAAGAAACTGCTGACGTTTATTGATAACAAGTCTAACATCTAACAAGGCCTACAACTCTGTGTGTATACACAGTTATGTGTCATTGTAAAGGCCCTGTTACAAGCATTGCGACTGGTCTGCAGTTTGTTTGTTTGTTTGTTTGGTGGATCTAGGTGGTGAAGGCGGAGATTGGCATGGATAAGTGCTGAGACCACCACAAATTCATAACTGTAAGACTGGACTTTTATTATCAACCTCTTACCATTTCAACCATAAGTAGTTGGCGAATAAAGCGACCAAACTTCTTGCCAGTCACTAAATACGTTTGGGTAAGGAACAACTTGAAGACACAATTAGGAATCCCCATGATACTCCTCCACCCCACTCTTGTGGCAGACACACTTGCGCTGCCATTAGAGCAGAAACGAAAGTTAATAATGCTTGGGAAACATCCCTCGGCCTCTCTGAGACAATGATGTTGTTTTTAATCAATCCGGTGGACGGGCAGAAACGAGGGAGCTGCTCAGTGAATGGTGTGTAACGAGAGCAGTGTACAGGCCAGGGTCAGTCGGCAGCATCTGAGCGTTAATAAGGGGGCTAATTGAATTAGACAATAGGTGCTGGCATGGAGTGTGGGCACAATACGGCTGTGATTTCATTAAAAAGTTGTGTCAATATGGAGACGGCCCGCTGCTCAGTGCCTCCTCCACATCAATGTTTGCAAAAACACACACATACATGCCAGTAGCAGTGTTTCTGTGAAATATCATACAGGCTAAGTTGTCTAGAAAACATTACAGCTGAAAGCGCGACTGAATGTAGGCGAGATTTTTATCCTTTTAATTACTTACGGCAAACTATGAGTACGTATGAGCGTATAGGTGTATGAGTAGGACCAGAGCACATCAGCTCAGGTGCTGTAGGAAAGAGTAAACGAGAGTCGACCTGGGAGAGCGTTTTCACTTTCGTTGGCTTGAAGAGCCCGAGGCAGCATCTGCCGAATCCATACAGTTATTTTTTCCGATGTGCGTCATGCATATGTATGAGCAGCAGTCAAAATACTTGTTGGTCTGATGATTCACTTGACCGTCGCGCCAATTGCAGGCAGAAGAAACCCACGGGCCAGACTGTGGGCCCGTGCCGCGTCATGAATAGTTACGAGACGAGTCATACACCAAGGAGACTCATTAAAGCACCACGCAGACCAGGCAGCAGCAGCAGCAGGTCACGTCCCTTCCACAATGTGCTTCCATGGCGACAGATATTTGAAGGTTTGCATCTTAATATGCTCGTAAATACAATTAAGGCATACAGGTGGATCTGGTTCCAATAACTGAATTTCAGCTTAGATGCCACAATGTGCACAACCACACCTCCACGGTTACACAAGAAAAACTATGCAGAGTCAATCAAGGTAACACATATCTTAAGACATAACCGTGATTAAATGCAACGCAAGTTATGCCCTTCATATTGTGGTGTTGTAAAAATCTATCTGTTGTCAACCTTCCTTGTGAACCATTTCACGTCGCTAGCAGATTATGCAGCATGCTTGCTGGCTCCTGCAGTGCAACACGGCAAACACAAAGTGTCACCCTCTATCAAAAAGCTCTCAATTTCATGATAAACCACTATTTTGCTGGACCGTATATGCGCAAGGTACAGGTTTTGTGGCATTAATACATTTCGTTACCAAATCCATTTCATAAGAGCAAATCATGGAAATGGTTTTCAAGAGGGAGAATCTGTTTAATCTCCCGGCTCTGTGTGTGACAGAGGAGAGTTAGGAAAGGTAGGAATCCCCCATACCAAAGAGCCCTTGTGGAATCTATATATGGAAAGGTATCAAGTCAGCAGACAACTGTGGACGTGAGGGAAGACTCCCTCGCCCGGGAGCATGTGAGGTTTTTTGCCCGCGCACATCTATAGATGTGCTGATTGCATCTCCATCATGAGATAACAGGGCTGGAGGCTAATGGGGCTTTCTGCAGAGGTGCCTCATGCTCCGCCGGTTTTTCATTACCACCTCACTCCGTCTAACGTGGGAACCCACGGTATTGGTAATTTCCGATGCTATGCCAGTCCTTCAGGATCCATAATCGGCTGTTTTTCCACTTCAAGGGACTAATAACACCACCTCCAGCACTCCTACCCACTCGGAGTTGTCCCTGTTCCTCCCAATCCATTTCTCTCTTGTCTGAACAAAGCAAAATACTGGCTTTATGACATAGCAGGACTCGCCTCCACTCTAAAAGCACTCGTCTCCCAGCAACCACTCTGACTGACCAGAATATGTCTGAGGATACTTCAATTATGTCAAAACACATCAAATTAGTGCTGAGTGAGGGCAGCAGCTACCAGATGAAACCTTCAACTTCCACTAGACCAGTCCATAAAGAAAAAGAAAAAAAAAAAACACCAACGTAAATTCAACATTTTAGACATTTGATCCCAGGGTAAGAAACACATGACATGTCATGACAACTAATTACTCATCACAGACAGGCTTAGACATGAAATTCCCACTAGTTTAAGAAGGTTGATCTAATTTTAGTGGTGCTAACCACGAAACTGAAGTGGAAGCTCAAAACCTCAACCTCCAATTTATAGGCAGAGGACTTTGAAACGAGGCCAAAAGATCGTCCTCTCTGATAAAATGAAGATGTGACACGATAGAGCTTTGACAGAGGGTACATGAGGATGGATGTGTAAACAACTCTATCAGGAGGAAACTCGTTGGCTATTTTTTTTAAAAATGGTATTCCAAAATTTCAACATCCATCCGTATGAAACATTGATGGGTTAATGTCATTGACTTAAAGGCTGCTAGGATAAAGCTTCAGTGTCAGTTGACGTTAAACTGTTCAGGATGGAGAGGTTTTCTACAACATGTAACCTTTCAGCGAAATTTGCTTTATGTTGACAGGATGCTGTCAAGAATACTGGTAGACAGCGCAGAATGAACACCTTCCCATGTACACATGCACGAGGCAATGCCCTCCATCTGCGAGAGCACTACACCATGCTGAGATTAATGCTGATCATTCACATTGAACCGTAGAAGTCAGGGGATGACATGGGAATTATAAGCAATCTTTCCTGTGATATCACGGCCTGCAGTAAACCTGAGGATGGAAAAGGCCCATCTGTCAGCCAAACGTCTCGGTGGTCTCGCGAAAAACTCATCTGTGAGTTTGAGTGTTGCAGGTCCACGATGTTTCATTCCATGTGATAAGGGATGATAAGCTACTGTATATCTCTTTTTGTCTCCTGTGGGGGTTCTTCAGTGTGCACACTGACCCATATAACAGGAAACTCAACAAAGAAAACATCTTGCGCCTGATTCATACTATTTGAGGAACCACACACAACAATTACTTTCGCACAAATGATACACAAGGGCGCGAAAAGGCAAGATATGATTCCTTTTCCATCTGCGGAACACCAACGTCCTCCATTCATATCTCCCGATAGACAAGAACATAGGAAAGCAATAAATAATGTCGTCGCCCAAGCCCTCATTGTTGCTGATTATTGAATACTGGGGAAATATGCAGATTTGAGAGCCAGTGAATAGCATGAGCGATGTTCTCTTTGGAATAGCATTTCAGTTTGACTCACCAATAGCTTCTGCTGTAGCCTGTGGTTGAAACGTTGTGTTCTTCTGTTGTGTTCTATGAGACAAAAGCTGTCCAAACGCTGTACACCTGGCAAGAGCGCGGGCAAGAACTCATTTCTCACCTTCAGAGAGAGGAGAAAAAAAATATGTAAATGCAGGCAAACGTAATGTTTTGATGTTGACATGTTTTTATGTCGGAGGAATTTTACATCTCATTCTTGACATAGCTTTTGTCTCCATTCCAATTCTTATGCAGCACATCTGCTGATGACAGATGCTCAAAAAGCTACTTTCATCTATTGGAGAGAGTGTGGCGGCCCCCACTTCCCCCCTGGTTCTTCACAGGTTCAGTTTCATTATGAAAAACATTAAATATCTCCTTTGTCAGGGCCAAATAGCTTCCTGTAAGCACTTTCCCTCGTTCATAACTGTCGCCTTCTGGGGTCAGGAGGGCAATTCATAAATCACACCATCAAGCAAAGATCAAGACCTGATACAGACTGACAGTAAATTTCAGTGACAGGTGATGTTTCATCACCATAGAGGGGCGCCACGGCAGAGCTCTGAAACAGAGGTTAATGGGACGAAAACAGACAAAATTTTTTTGTCTGTTTTCCTTTTACACATCACTCCTTTGACACCTTAGGGCAGTCACAAATCGACTCATTGGCTTTTAACCAGGACACCACCCAGTGGCTGAAATGGCACACCTTTGCGCTGATTAACAGATCACTGGCATGTGTAAATCATTCTGTATCTCCTTCGTCCGATTTCTGCAAAATAATCTCATTTCAAGAGGGGTGAATGGAAAATAGGTTCACTTTACCGTCAAGCGTGAGGATCAGTAAACTCAAGCATACCATAAAAAACAATCACACTGTGTGCCGATTTCAACATTTGTATTAAATAGGTCTAATGGCCACACTCAAGTTATCCTGTGACTCAAATATTTGAGTCCTCACTGAAGCAGACACATGCCAAACCAAGCCGGTATGAGACGCCAGTGAGGTAAAACAACACACGCTGCCTCCATTTTCACCCTCTTAACAAGCGACGCTGATAGCGCCACCTAAACTGCCTGTTACTGCACAGCCAATGGAGATAACTGGAAATAATAATGTCCTGTTTTAAATTATTCATGGCCCCAGTCAGGTGGAACCAGATGCTGCTTTTGTGTTGTAGTGGAAGAGCTGTAACATGACTCAGGCACAGTAGGCCATCTCTGCTTGGTGGGGACTTGCTTTATGGAACTGGCGTGGAGGTCACTGGCTACACGCAAACGCTCCACGCCATGACACCCTGGCTGTTTGTGGATGGCAACTTCCCTACGATGGCACCCTTTGCATCCCACCCTGATCTTTATGGATGTGGCCAGATCATGACCTTTCTTTGGTCCATGCCAAGCTTTAGTACTGAATACTAATGCCATGGTGCTGCGTGCCCGCCACTCACGGGAACAAGTAGTGCTATTTTTAGACGCATGTCCCCAGCTGCACATCTCCAACCCGAGGCCAATCGGCAATTAGTGTTTGTTTCTCCTGGCAGGAGGCAGCACCATGCCCTCCCATAACACAAACAGACATCTGGACATGGGCTGTCTCTACCCTGCCCCGTGCCCCCGCTGCCAGCCACTACTCCTGAAGCCATGTGGGCTGGTTTCAGCCAAGTCAACCTTCACTGGTGGACACCGGTCATGGGTGCTTCTCGCCAGCAACTGCTGTTCTGCAGTCAAGAATTAGCATCAAATAGAGGAGCATCAATGCACAGAGCTAAATCTAGTCGTGTGTTTTTCCACAATAGAGGAGATCAAGTGTCATTACATTTTTATAGGGAACATCCTTTGAAAATGTAAACACCATGCCACACATCTAGAGAACATTCGACAGATATGAGACACCGAGACTGCTTGTACAGTGGGACATGGAACCATTGTTCAGGAAGGTATTGTCCATCTCAGAGAGCAGCTACATCTCCCATATAGACTCATACAGTATGAGGGCTGGAACTCGCCACAGCCACCCCCCTCCGCGAGATGGACTCCCACAGAAAACGACGTTAACAAGGTTTCCCCAGTTATGAAGTCAATCCGAGCTTGTTTTTATGGCCCAATCTCACCAAGTCATAGAGGACTTTACAGGTCCTAAACAACAGACGCCTTGAGACTTGGCGCAGAGCTCTCCACAGAGACAAGACAAAACACCTTAAAACTTGGAATTAGAGACAAAAGAAGAAACCTTGGGAGACCTTGTCCTGCACTTATCAGAGACAGCGTAATTTTTTAATAGAATGTGTTACTTGCTTATGAGGGGAAATCAGTTTATGCAGACAATGGGAGGAGCCTGGGATTGAACTAGAAGATCACCCATGCTGATATGATCCTTTTCTGGGACACCCCTCACAAAAGTGCTTTCAACAAACAGCAACCACAACAACATTAAAAATAATCACAATGACAATGATTACTGTAACTGTAATTACTATAAGTGGCAGCAGTCATAGTGGTAGTAAAAGAAGTAGTAGTGGTAGTACGAGTAAGGGTGTTGTCAATATTATTCTAATCATTATGAGGGTTTCAATCCATATTACTGGCAAAGGTAATGTGTATTTAAGATGACACCTGAAAACAGTTTTTCCACTATACAAACTCAAATGGAGCTGTGGGTCCTAGCTTGTTGTTTGTAAAATCAAACATTTGGAATAATTTTACAGATAGTTAAAATGACTTGGTTTAGGATTTGATATTTTTGATATAATTTCGTCAGCGCGCGGTCAATTCATCTGCTATCGTTACAGCCTCTTCACGTAATTACCCTTTGCCCCTCAACAACGATGAGCTTGTATGAGATTGTATGCAGCTTCACAATCAGTGTTCTGCAGCAGCCTGAACACAGTGGAGCCTTTTCTAATCTCTCATTGTAAAATTCTGCTTGATCAGTACATTACAATCAATTACATCCTAGTACAAACACAAAGCACAAAGATGCGAGAACACCTAGCTGGCATTTATTATCGTCAACACTAAAAGTGGTGCAATAACAAGAACTTAGTTTTGACTGAGCGCGTGCGGGCGTGTTTGTGTGCGTCGACATGGGTTGCCTTCAAAATGCTATCAAAGTCTGTCTGGGTAATTAACCTCCAGCAAGGCAACAATAGAGACAGAGAGGAGTTTGCTTCCTCTTCCTCGGCATGATGGAAAAACATCAGCATCAGGCGAGGCGCTAATAAACACTTCTTACAATAGCAGATTGTGTTCTTGTCACCTACAGCGGCTGAACCGATTTAATGATGCAGTCGACAAATTCTACAAGGGGCTTGGGAGTGGAGCTGATAACCGCAAGATGAGACAATTTCCATAACCAGTTGCTGTTTGGAATTTTGACTCGGATGAATCAGGTGAAGATGTTAATCTTTCGAACTTAACATCTGTGGAAACACTTCACTGACACATTTCCCTGGAAGTTACACACATTTGTGAGTAATCCTAATGTCTGGACACTGAGAATGACAGCATTCATGCAGTGTCAACATCATGTCTAGAGCTTCACATCATCTAAACATCATCTGCTGACCATTTAGAGGAAACGGCAGATATTACTCAAATGAGCTGTACTGCAGCCTAACAATGGAATATCTGGAAATACATTTTTGCCACAAAGCCTGACTGTCCCCTTCTGTCCCCTTCTTAGACAATCTGATTTCTATTTGTAGAAATGATAATATTGCACACTTGACCAAATTATGCAGTGTTTTTTCGGATACGCTATTCTGCTCCATTCATAGATGTATTTGTCTGAGTACGCTCTGGAAACTGGGGTAAATAGAACCGAATAACACAGAAACACAGACTGAACCCATGGAGATGAGCTTTTTGATTACAGCACTAATCCTGACAAACAATCACCAGTGCCTCAGGACTGTGCGAAAATCTAGGAAATAAAACAATCACAAACCCATTGAAGCATTACCTACAGATGCATTCCAAGATCAACCTAAAAGGATGAACATGTGTATATATTTAGGAAAAAATAATGACCGTGATCAGGATTTTGGATTACTTGCACACTGTTGTGAAATACAACATCTACAAGAGTGTGAGTTTAAAGTAGTTTATTTCAATATCCTTGAACATACCACTGGCCAAAATGCAGTTAGACATTAGCACGTCCAACCCCCACCCCCAAAAAAAACTCAAATCAAACGATCCAACATTTCATTTCCCCAAAGAAACTTTAGAGCCTAAACTGATTCTTGGCACTGTAAGCCAGATCAGTGTGGTCCATCTCACTGAGTGGACGGCCCTGATCAACTCCAGGAACAATCAATTATAAATGTAGTCTGATCCCCGGGGTGATTACGGGCTACTCTCCTCTGACCTCCAGCTCAGTCAGCACCCGGCTCTTCGCCGATGTCCAAAGCAGTCAGAAAGCAGTCAAACCCCCGGCATGACGACAGCTGGTGCAGCATATCTACTTACGACACGTCTGCGCCGCCGGAATGTAAACATGTGCGCAGTATGTAAACACACATGCGCCAATGCTGCTAAAACGTGAAAGGATACAAACCATCACGCACGGTGGTTTAAAGACCAGAGCAAATGGACACACATCAACAGGGAAGCACTCAGCACGCGGACACAATGTGTAGAGGGGATCAAGCGTACACAGGCATTACACACCAGGGCTTACAGGCATCTACAGACAAGAAATCTGTCCCTCGCGTGAAAATACCTCCAGAACACACAAAAGAGATGATATGCGACGACATGCAAGAGACGGTCAGATTAGAGACATGCCGACGTTTGTCGGCAACGATGATAATGCATTTGGATTGTGCCGTCAGCCACAAACGCCGATGCTGGGGCGTCTTTGCGGAGATCTCCTGGTGAAGATGCTGTTACGTAATAACGGCCACAAACCCTGCTGTTCATATCACTAATGCCTCACGCTGTGGCAAGGTCACGTGCCTTATCCCGAGCCGTGTCCAGGCACCAGCAGCGGCGTTGATCCAGCTGTTACTACCCTACACGGCGTCTGTCACACACAGAGGACCATGCTGTTACCACAGCCACATCCCTGACTGACCTTAACCTCAAGCCTCAGCTCGCGCGTTTCTATTTTGCACCGTTGCCCCAAAAAGGTGTGACTACACTAAAAGAGGCTCGAGAGCGAATTTGTGGGGCAGCAGTATTCAAGCTTCTCAATGATGCTGCTTTAATTACATGCAGGCGCGCAGCTTGTTGTGGAACACTTCGATGTAACGGTTTTGCCAGCTGCATCAACCGAATACGCTGCGTAAAAGGTGGATTGTTGGGTTGGATGTGTCCCCCCTCCCCACAGCAGCATAAGTGCTTGGCGATAATGGAATGGGTTATAAGACAGAGACATTGTCTTGTAAGGACCAAGGTAATGTACTGTGGGTATTCATGAACAACATCCTTGTTGCATGAACAATTTGCTTTTTTTGCAGGATCCAAACATACATGATAAACAGGCATTTGAAACAGCACCTTGTCTATGATTCGAATGTGGACTGAAGTTATCTTGGGACTCTATTTGATTGCAAATTGTACACAGTAGTTTTAACAACCATGTGTAAGAGGGTGCAAGTAAAAATACAGATCTATACTAGGGATGTCCGATATCCGATATGCCGATATTGTCCAACTCTCAATTTACCGATACCGATAACAGCCGATACCGATATGTGCGCCGGATAACGCTTCAGGAGCGCATAGGCACTATTTCGGTGTAACGCAAGCATTATTTTATTTTCATCGGTTTTTATTTTATCGGTTTTAAGGCAAAAAAAATCCGATACCGATTTTACATTTTTATTTTAATATCGGGCTGATACTATCGGACATCTCTAATCCATACATATGCTTGCGTGTGAACAAGCGTCAAGGTTGACGGGCTAGAAACAGAATGATTGTGCAAGGTTTTGTGATTCTATACTGAATAGAAAAATCCTAAATCTGTTGCCTGAAAAACAGCGGAAACGCTCAAAAAGGGGCTGTTGCTTCTTGACCGAGGTCTGAATCTATAAGATTTGCCATTATTCTTCCTCCCTCCTTAAATATCCCTCTCCTCTCCTCCCCTCCCCTCTCCTCCAGCTTGCCAACAATCCTATGTGGAACAAAATATTTTAAGTTGTAAAATATGGATACCCAGGGTCTGTGCGTGGTGAAGATAAGTCACTGGCGGCTCAGGGATGAGTGGTGAACATGATGAATGGCCGCGCCTCCTCGTCAAGGTGGGCAGGGGGGAGCTGCCGGGAGAATGAGCATTTATCTTCGATATATTCCATCAAATCACAGGTGCGAGCGAGACTGACGGCGCTAATTACAGAACACTGCTCAAATGAGCAGCGTTGGCAACAAGACATCTGCATTCGCATCCTGACAGATAGACTCAAACTCATCATCTCAGGCATCTATTTCGCTATCAGCCTCTCGTGACAGGCATCTACACCACCTCATCCGCTTGCAAAGTGAATCTCAGCGCAGCTGCCGAGGATGGAACATAGAGGAACACCTATCCTGACTGACACACACACACACACACCCACACACACACACTGACACACACTCACACACACAGATATGTGACACTCGTTAATCACTGCATCTTACTATGAGCATTTCCTTTTTCCAAAACTACCGAAAACAGTATTTATTCTATGTATCACCTCTACACACTGCCTCACTGATATGGAAGTGACAACCAAAGCCAACATCTACCCAAAACACCACGACCACAGAAAACACTCAGCGTGTGCTGTGCATCTCTAAAGTGTTCGGTCACACACCACATTCTCAATTAAGAGCGAAACTCTGGAGAGAGGAGGAAACACTCGTGCAAAATGAAATTACATGCAAGTGACGTACAGTGTCCTCTGCCTCTTACTGTGCTGTCAAACCCGTTTATCCTGCACTCCTGCGTGGAGCAGCCGGATCCGTCCCTGACGAAATGGCTCAAAAGGTGGAAGGGGCTGCATGTGAGGGAGAGTGATACGAGCAGAGAGGCGATTTTCAATTATCTCTGCGTAAACTGCCGGCGCATCAGTCCACCGTTCTGTTTTAGTGCCCTTAAGAGTGTGAGAAACTGAGACACGTTATGATCGTCCTTACCCACAACACCGACCCACCCCCCTCCCCGGCAGCAGCGGAAGGATCCTGCAGCAGAGGCAGCACAACAAACCCAGGCAGAAAAACACACGGCTAGACGGTGGACTACAGTACCTTGACATGCAGTTAGGAGGAGCGGCGCGCGAGAGGATGTCTTTACTTACTGGGCTGGAAAGGACAAGAACCGCAAACAGTGAGACCGGAATGTTGACTATGGCAGCCCCCGTAGCATAAAATGGTTCATCAATGCTCCGGTGGAAAGCGGCGCAGCCAGCCAGCGCAAGAAGAGAGGGGGAGAGGCAGAGAGAGGCAGAGAGGACACGGGAGAGAGAGAGGGAGAGCGGGAGAGCGAGCGAGCGAGAGGCAGAGGGAGAGACAGCCAGCGAGCATCATTCAGCTCACACCACAGTGGCTGTGCAGCACACATCGACACCCCCCTCCCTCTCTCTCTTGCTCTCCCTGCTCCTGATTTCTCAGTTTGTTACACACGCGCGCACACACACACACACACACACACACACACGCGCGCACGCTTAGTCACACAGACACAGGCACGCACGGGTGCAGAGGCAGTGCAGTGTGCAGCGGCACCGAACACTGCTCCTTCTTCATGGCGTCTTTTTGTCCTCCTTAATCTGAACTGTTGGCTCTGTGTTTTATTCTTAGCCGTCACACCGAATCCTGTCATTGAGCCCCTGTTCCCTCACACTTCTCGCACACCTCAGCACCGCTGGCGGATGGCCACGAAGGGATCTGGCAAGGTCACATGAGGATCTCTTGGCCTTTGGCGCTCCCCCCCCATTCTGTGTCACTACCTCTCGTCCTTCTCTCTCACGAGGCAACGCAGGGACTCTGCTTTGCTTCGTCACGGGTCATTATGTTAAAGAGGCTTCAATAACCCTTGTTCGTGTGCTGGGGCCCAAACCAATCAGCTATCGAGGGAGGCAGCAACGACATCGCCATCCAATCACAGATCAGGAAATCAAGTGCAGAAGGGTATTATGGGGATTATTGAGGCCATCCTAGATTTTCCCTTTTTTTCCCCCCACTATAGGTGGATGTGAAGGAGCAGAGCAAAGTGGATGCACTGCCCCCTGTGGTTAACAGCTGTGCTTGCACTGTGTTGTGGGAAATGGGGTCCAAAACAGATTTGCTTCCCTCAGCTTGGATGCCTAGCAACCACATCAGCTCCTTTACTCCACGGAGATCCTTACCTCCTCCCCCTCCAGCGGGACCCTCTCTGCAATCCCGATTGAGAGCTTACGTTGCGCGGCAGCTGTTTAGCACTCAAGGCACTGCAACATTACCCACGATTGATGTCAAGTGTTCCCGCCCATGTCCTCCACCCTTGTGTGTTAACACTGAAGGAGGAGGTCCTGAGCCCTTTTGACGTTCCAACTACACACCTGACGTGTTACCTACACCTTCAGCTGCTTTGGGGCCAACACCACTCCTTCTACTCATGCACCTCAAGAGCAATATGATTGACATTTAATAAAGAACTCCTTTCAAATAAAGTATACGATCCTGTTTAACAGAAAAACTGTTCATTTTTGCACATTATATAGAAATAAATTGACCTTGAGAACAAGGCTGAGCTCTCTATGAAACAACACAATACCTACCACTGCTGTCTATTGTTCTTGCTGCCATGTGATGACCATGCAGGTTAAGTGGTGTGCTTAATGAATATTCATGTTTGTATATACTGTATTTACACAGTTATTGTTAAGGTTGTCCTCCGCTTGTCACTCAGCAGGAGAGAGTGATATGGGTCGAGGCTTAAACTCAGCAAGTGTTGCTACTGGTGTTTCAGTCGTCTTGTTTTTTTACACACTGATTCCACGAAGCCTGCCTACCTTAGAACATTTAAGAGAACCAAAACGGTTCAGACAGCTGTCTGAAGATGTCAGGAGGAGTATGAGGCGCCTCTGTAGCAAACCCTGATACAAAGTGACTGGGACACAGTTGGAGGTGTGAATGACTGTTTTAGCTTTGGCTTTTTGGGGATTCTACATATCAAGACAAATGGTTGGACGAACAACTACAGCACAAAAATAGATGGCCACTGAGATAACCAAGGTACCAAAATGAAAGCTACAGAAAAGCAGCAATGGTGTCTGCACAACGGCTCCCATATAAGAATTGCTAAAACATTAGCAAATGCAATACATTGTGAGTTCAATGATTGCGTGCATTGCCATTTAAGCACTGTTTAAAGAACACCTCAATAATTACTTATCATAAATAATAATTCTGCTTACGAGTAGAAGGCAGTACTGGCTTTCAGTAAACTGAATATTTCAGCCAAATAAAATGTCTCTTAATCCAGTATAAGCTTTCAAACAACACTGGTTAACAGTAACACAACCAAATGTCAATCTAAATGAATCCTGTATGTCTTGTTAATTATTTCATCAGATGACAAAGGTCAGAACTAATATTCTATTACTGAAAAGTGTGTGATTGGATTTCAATCAACCAAGCCATTTGATAACCTCTCATTATTTCTAAGCTCACTCATTACCATCAGTTGTAGAGTGCCTATCAACCAGTAAACAATTCCTGTTGAGAAGAAATCATTTTGCGCCTCTTGCTTGCAATGAGACAAACACACGAGTTTGAAGGCAAGTCCTATCATCCTTAAACTCTCCTACCATCTGATGGTAACGTAGTGTCAACACAGGCAGGTCAGTCTGGACTGTTGTCTATGGCCTAAAATTCATATTTGAAAAATTAATACCTTAAAAACCATGATCCAGATATCCTAATCTTCTACAAAGTGTCATGACCCATGATCCACCACTCCACAAAATTCAATAAAAACCATTTGCATTATCCTTCCCAGATACAACCACCCACACAGAAGCACAGACGAAAAAATTGAGGGAAACCTCCATGGTGCATGCAATAATGATGAGTAAATGATTACAAAAAGCTCAGGCTTAGCAGAGCAATAGATTAAGCTAAAGGCAGCAATAGGTGTAGCCTCTGTTTGAATCTGGGTGAAATGAATCAAAGCAAGGCTATAATGCGAAAACAATGAAGCCTGGAGTGTGCTCACCTTATCGTTGTCTCTCAATCGGCTGATCCTCTTTGCAGCAGCGTGCTTCTGTTTATGACTCCACAATTGTTCCCGCTGAGACTGTTTGAGGAGTTTCTCCACCTTGCAAGTCTTCTGACAACACATCGTTCCCTTACATGAAAAAACAAACGTCAACCTGAGCTATGAATCGATCAGACAATATCCACGCTACACACAAACCTACCATGACAGTACTGTTTGCATACTTCCCCGAGTGGTCAGCTGAGGCGGATGATGTCAGAACGTCAGCATGTTGGGTTTATAAATATCTGTATTCAGCAGAGTTACATAATAATGGACGTGGGATTATTGTCAGTACACACAGACAGCAAAGATAGCACAACTGACGTTTGAAGAGCAGCAAAATGTGAAGCCAAAAAGGAGAGGATGCGCATCAGGAAAATCAGCGTGATTCTTCATGCCTGCAATGAAATGTTATGTGCTCTAAATGCTTGCACTTCTGCTCTGTGTCGTCACCATGGTCAGATTAACATTTAGTCCGCTCCAACCACTCTGTGTTCTGTTATGTAAGGATACAGACTAAGACATGTGATTGTTTCATGAGAGTGTGTTTTACATGACACAACAGGTGAAATAACTAACAAAATATTACTTGCAGGACCGGATAGGTGTGTGTTCTTATAAAGAAAGGCAGGTTTGTCCATTTTGTAAATTAGAAGATGGTTAATATCCAGACAGTGATTTTTTTGAACATACAATTGTTCCATCCGATCCCACATAAACATAAACCAAAAAACAAGCATCTTAAATGACGTCTTTAAAAAAGGCTAAATCTTAAGGACACTACTTTCTGGTGTTACTTTGAGGTAAATTTGATGTTTTGCTACCGGTGAGGTTGCACTCAACCAAGGGGAAGATATTCATTTAGACAATTGCAGGAGGAATGTGACCCAAGTCTTAATGTTGATTCTGTATGGTATACATAGATGCAGTAATATCTGACATATTTAAACTGTGAGGGAAAACAATAAGTCTAACTAAAAATAATTTGTGTCTACTCCAGCTGATAGTGAGCGTCAACTGGTTGAAGCAATAGGCATGGATTTAAATATACAGCATTCACCACTTACCATAGGTCCCACAGGCAACCATTTTAAGTCATCTTCTCACCGTGCATTGTGGAGGTAGAATGATGTCGATCTCCCTGGGTTATATTGGTCGTGAAAATACAAATCTTAGACGTTATTCAGAGCTCACAACTGACTAAATATGAATCTTGGTGGAACAGGGCTATAGCGATGTGTTCGGACAAAGAAGTGTAAATAGTCGGGGTTCCTTTCAACCCGCACTGATCGGAAAACACAAATCAAATTGCGAAGTTGATTCAACTTGAGTGCTGGTTATCAACGGTATACTTAACGGGGTCGTCACATGTCGCTCTTAAAACCTATAGTTATCTGTTATCAATATGTATTTAGTATCAGTATTTTATCGTTGGTATTGCTATCATGCCGCTGTATGTCTTTGGAAGTGGTCGCGCCGCCGCGTTTGAGTCGTGGTCTTGCCCAGTGCACCTGACAGTAACATCCGTTCCCGCCATTCCAACATGGCCGCCAAGCGTTGCAACACAACTCGCGATAGTTACAATGTTTCTCTAACTATGAAAACACGAGTCTGGTTAAACAAACTAGTCTGACGATGAATAGAGGCTGAAGCCGTTTTATATTGATATTTTAATGATGATGTAATTGACCAGATATAGAAAATTGTTCAGTGGGTAGTACATGTGATTTCTCTCTGAAAAAGTAAGGACTTGGGAAAATAAGCTAATGAATAACTGCTAGTCGTGACTGCACAAGAACAAATTTGTGTTGTTTCAACGATACTTGCCTGAAAAATGCTGTAAGCAATACCTATCGTTATCATGAACATATGTTTCATAATCAAATATTTTTTAGATTCGTGATGCTCAAGCTGTCTGCATAAGTTAAGGTAAGCGTTTTTTGCATTATCATATAGAAGCATAGGTATGGAGAACTATATTCAAAAACATATACTGATCCTGGTGTCATTGTAATTTAGAAATATTGTGATGACATTCATCGATTTTTGCCGGAAAGGACAACGCATGAAGGTAATTTTTTTGACTTCATTGGATCATCTGAGGTTTGTGTAATGGCACTAGACTTGACATGTCAGCCTGTGGCAACACAACATTTGAGCGTGGAAATGCACCTTTGATCTAATTGGAAGAGAGAAAGGAACATGGCTTCTGGAGATCACCCTCCACTTTCTTCACTAATCTCATTTGCTTGATAACACAGTATCTCTTGCAATGTGCTCATTAGTCCTTAAGTAAACAGTTACAGTACCTCAGTATCCCATTTAAGAAACACTTTTCCAAATTCAAAGTTTGGGGAAAGGAATAACATTGATTTCACTGCACATCCACTGAGCATGTGACCAATGAAACTCTTAAGTCTTGAAATGATAATTCAATAAAAGTGTGTGAATGTTTGACTATAATTGAAAGTATCAAACTACTTGGGTACAATTAAACAAGCAATTCACGAAGCAAGTATTTTATTCGTTTATTGATACAGCTTCATCATTTTGCTCAGATACAAAATTTGAGACGTACAGTAAGTCAAAAAGAGGCATTTGAATGTGTCACATTTAAGTCAAATGTGTGCTCCAGAAACAAGCTTATCCAATAGTCCTGCATTAAAGCGTGACTTTTTTCACTATCAGTATTTCTGTCATCACACACTTACATCAGCACAGTTAAATAGTTTGCTTGATAAATAAGGGTGAATAAGGCACTTTTTAAATGTGAAATGTTTATGCATTTTAATTGATCCATACCCGCTGATGCATGCAATGACCAATTTACCTGATTTCATTGAGTAAAGTTAAAATCTTTACATTAAATTAAGATGAGACTTTCTATTCATGTCATTATCCTGAGCTGTAGCGGCAGTTTCAACAGGATTCACCAACAGTAACAAAAATGAGCATACAAGTCCACAACAACAGTCAAATTGAGCAACTGATCACTCATAATTGCAACTCATATAATTGCAACAATTCTTATCAAGCTTATTTCACTAAGATGGTGATACAACGCAAAAACATGGCAGCAACAAACAGTGTACAGCAGTGTATACCCTTGGTGCTCTCAGTCCTCGTTACATCACCCTTGATAGGAGTAACAGTATTCTGCATTTAACATGATGGACTAGGGCCTGGGCATCGTGAGGTGTGGTGTCCCTGGCGGAAAGACATGAAAGGACATCACACACATTATACTTGAGAGTTGTGGTTTGTAATGCTGTTGGATAGTTGCTGCGGGCCTGTTCACAGTTCACTGCCACAGGCACAGGAGGCTGCTTGCTGTGAGCGCAATCACCCAAAGACTCCAACTAATATTATGAGTAAAAGGAGCAACGTCGCCATCCCACAGATGGCAAAATAGAGTTTCTGTTGGAGAAAATAGACAACACAACATTGGTATGTAAACCTTTTGTACACAACAAATTCTAGATGTCTGGAAATGAATGAAAGAATAACAATGAATGTGATGTAGTAAGACAGCCCTTTAGGACGAAACACAAACATTAACAGTGACATATAAGTGACAGGTTTCCACAGTAAAACAAATAAATAAATGGGGCCATGATTCAACTTTGCACAATAATGAAGTCTGACGACAAGTCACAGCTATGCAACAGTTATCCAGTCTGACACAGCACAGGAAACAAGACACTGGCAGCACCTCAGTCTGATGCCGGTTTGCAGACACTGTTCCCGTTTGTTACAGCATAAAAATCAATAATCTGTCATGCTGATGACCCACTTTCCGCTGCCATGTCCCTTTCTCTGTTCATTTCCATGTTCTATATTCTTACAAGTCACATTCTATTTACACAAATACAAATCAAAGCCGAGCAAGCACCGAGAAGTGAACTAAATACTCAATTCGACTGCACAAAGCGAAAAAAAACAGGTACTTACATAAAGGAACCTCGTCATCAAAACAAGAACACTAGTCTGAGCCACTTCACTCGCATTGTCTCACTATAGTGTAGTGTTTGCGTTCTGACATTTGCAGCTGTCGAGCAGGCCCCTCTATGTTTGTACTGTCATGCCAGTGTGTGTTTTGTCCCTCGAGGGTGATGGAGATGGTGAGTTTGTGGAGTGTAGGTGGTGGATTGTGTTTTGTTACCTCACACAGTAATCACAGGAGGATCTCATTGCGGAGGTTTGGTTAGTCCAACAGACAGGCCAACGATTAGTGCAATGACAGCAATCAGGATCAACAGAGCAAAGGCAACGATAATGTATTTCTGCCAAGTGAAGCACAGGTACATCATGTGGAATTCAGCTAAAGCTATAATCAGGCACAGGCTCATTACACTGAAACTGAATAAGTTTCTTTAAATTAATGGTGCCACAAGAAGCTTGACACATTAAAATTAGCACCTTTCATAATCATGCAGAGCTCAGATTGTCGATGAGACTGAGTCTTTTATAATTTGCTAAAAAAAAAAGCTATTGAGGATTTAAAGTTATTTGTTAGGAAGGAACACATACTCGTCGAGACTTTTGCTGGTATCTCACAGCTTTTTTGGTTTCCTCCTTCGCACAGGCAATGTATTCCACTGCATTGGCCACATTATTCTCTATGTTGTTGACCATATCTCCCTGTAAATGGTTCAATAACGGACATTTTATGTCTTTGTTTTCCGAGAGATTAACCAGTAAAATAAGTGTCAAAATTTACGAGTGTGCTCTCACCTGAGTCTCCACCAGCATCGCCATGTCCATGAACATTGCATGGAGCTCTCTGATGCTGCTCTCCAAACGCATGATATCCTGGTGTCTGGATTCAATCTCATTCACAGCTTGACGTGTGATCTGGGAATCAGAAATGATCTGCACGTGGAGAGAAAAAGACAAATTCAATACCAACGAAACGTCCCTCCTAATCTCCTCTCTGAATGACAGTAATGTGTCTCTTTATCCGAGACGGTGAGAAAATTGCTTGGAGAGAGGACTCACATCAGATGTGAAGATTGATGGATTTCCACTTTCTAACATGTCCTCCAGCTCCTCATTGGTTGTCACCCTTCCAGCTAAAACAGTAAATATCACGGCATGATTCTCAAACAGCAAATATGATGTGGTGTAGCGTGTTTTATCGCTTTATTTTGAGCACAACTGATTCACCATGCCGAGCGCGGATGTTGTGGTGGAGACAGCACAGCGAGGTCTGCGCCGACGTGCACGGTCTAGATACAATTAAGCGCTCGCTGCTCATTCCCAGGTTAATACATTTATTTGTCTGCCCGTGTTGTTGTGCCGTTAATGTGTCCAATTGAGCACTGCTGCGTCCTGAGAAAATGCCTCATTACAGCTCAATTGATTGGCCTGCAAGAAAAATTAGATCTCTGTCATCTGCCCGTGGGGCACCGGACTGAACAGCACTGCTCTCCCCAAAGAAATTATACTTAATAAATTATTAAAGCAAACAACAAATGATGAGGTCCCATAAAAACAAAGGCAGGGGGCAGGTAGACTAAAGGAAAGCTGATTATGACTTCAACAACTGATGGCTGTATGACAAGCCAAAATGTTACTTTGTCGCTGTTGTGGACCAACCCTATGTTTACAACATCGACAGACAATTTTAATTTCACCATAAATCACTGATCCCTGCATTGACAAAGCACTAGAAAACGGAGGACATAATCACAATGCTACAATCCGGTCCGTTCATACGGCTCTGTCGCATTTGTTCATGGATATTTTTGCATATTCGTGACTATGATTAGACACCAACTGTGTGGGGAACAAAGCGACATGGCACGCTTCACAGATAACAGCTGCTCAAACGCTATGAACAGAAAGCCCTTTTTTCCTACGGCCATCCCTCTTGTTGTACAACATTGTCCCTGAGGAGCCACCGCTCTGTGCAAGGTGCCGGTGTCACACACGTGTTGTGCATTGGCTGCTCCTCAGAGGGACGCCACCAAACACGGACACATTTATCATAGCGACAGGACATCCAAAAAGAACCACTCTAATAGACGTCGCCGCCGTCGCACTACATAAATTAGCGATGTACTTATACTGAAGCACCCAGACGGGTATTCACGTCAAAGACAGGTGAAACAGTGTTACAAAGCCTGTGAGCCCTCTGCCCGTTTCCCCGGCAACATAAACACAGCAAGGCGTCTCCGGTGTCAGGCTCTTCCGTCTACAGCGTGGAGAGGTGCTGCCTCTCATTATGCCCGGCCATTGGGACTCTGGGGCTCATCTCCTCACTCTCTGCGGCATTGCTAACTATTCAGCATGATGGATTTATATATATTGATTTATTTGAGGTTATACTCTATCCAGTAATATTCCATTTTAATGGGGAAGATCAATGTTTCATGGGTTTGTGGAATAGGAACAGACACACTTTGAGTAGTCTGCTAGTGCCTATTTATCACAGGTTTAGAATACTGACAAGCAGAGAGGAAGTCTGTACAGGCTGTTTCCTGCTTTCTTTTCTGCGGAAACATCAGGTTATTTTTTTGCCTTTCATCTTTTTTTGTTGCAACCTTGCCTTGACATAGCCTGCATTGCCAGGAGATGTGGTTTATTTGTCTGAAAAACTATTTCAAAGGTCAGGAACTGGATGTTTTCTAAAATGCCATATCGACCTACAAAACATGACATTCTTCTTTAAGGGCTCTCTGATAAAATAAAATATTCAGGGACCATTTCGTTGGTTGCAATTGTTGACCTCGCTGTGGTCCAGGCGCTCCATTATTCACTCACTTATCTCTAGCTGCCTCTGAATCCTTCCTTTGCTCCTTTCCCGAAAGCCCACTTGAGTCTCATTGTACCTGGTCATGACCTCCACAAACTTCCTGGACAGAACCGCGTGCTGAGGATAAGTGAAAACACGTCACATGTCAGCACAGACTTTCACTGCGTCTGTCATTCAGCAGATGCTAAAGCAATGACCCATCTGGACGTTTTGAGTGGTGAAAGCAGTACTATATTACGCTTGTATTTTGGTTAGATCCGGCCTTTTAGTTCTCTCCTTACCTGTGTTTTCTGGATCCGAAAGTCAACCGATGCTCTATTGGCCATGTCATCTTTGGGCAGACTCAGTTCCATAGCTTAAGAGGTAGAGCAAAACCACAGAGCAACATCGTGTCAGAGCCAACACGTATGAAACACAACATGTGCCAATGGCTCCAAAAACTGGTATCTCATCACGCCACAACTCACATTTCAATTTAGCTCGCACGATGTTGGCGTTCCCTTTGATATCATTGGTCAGTGTACTGAGTTGTTCCTTTGTTCCTAGCACATGCACGCACAGACATACACACACAAAGCACGTTACTTTGATTGGCAGATGGAAAAGAAACACGTGTCTAATTGATCGCACTGGCTGTGGCGCTGGTAAACATTGGCTGTGGGCTTTTCACTGTCTCCTGGCAACATCTTTGAGGCAAATATTGGTCATTGTTTCATTTCCTGGTGACCATTCCTCACCCCTTTTCACTGCAAATGTTTATTATTTCTTGTCGTACTGCTCTATGGGGCAGGCAGAAGTCAGGATTTGGTTAATTATGAAGCCTACCTTAAAGGGTTAATGTTTTAGTTTTGACTTGAAATATAATTCACAATGTGCAAATCTCCCTCTCTCTGTCATATTTGAGATTTAAGTAAAGTTCTGTTTCCTTTGCAGATTTCCGGCCCAGACAAGAGCTGTCCACCCACAGCTGGGAGGAAATATTCTCAGAGAAAGTCAAACATCAGCTGTCTGGTCATTGTTGACGTAAGAAGTCATGAATCTACTTGGGACCAACCATACCTTCCACTCCTCACAAAGTCAGTCCAACTGTGGCTCCTACGCATCCCTAATTTTCCTCTAAGGTGCACACTCACTTTCATCTGGGTGAGGTGCAGACAGGATGGTGCTGTGTATCTTCTTGACGTCCTCCACTTGATAGGAGATCGTGTAAATGAGCCCCCTGACCTCCTCCACCTACAGATCAACCGTTTGACATTTGATGAATGTCAGTGCCTCTGATCATAACAATTCTCCCGCACCTAATAGCACCCACCCTCCTGAAGAATCCCTCCATGAATCCATCTCTGTCCACGGTCACCAGCTCCTCCTCGGCGTGTGTCCTGCTCTGCAAGGGGGGGCATCCAGCACAGTTTGGAGATGACTTTCAACCTGTTTTCACCTCCATCCAAGGTAAATTCGGATCGCAATGGAAAAAACTTTACTCACAGAGTTCAACTCGGCCAGTCGATCCTTCATCCCCCTCCCGACCCGGTCCCGGCCGAGGCGGTTCGGCTACAGCACCGGCTGGGTCATCGTGAAACTCTCCGGGAAAATTCCGGGGCCGACGCCATCAATGGCGGGCTGGAAGGTGCGAGGACGGCGGATACGGGGACGGGGAGCGTTTTAATCCGGCTCTCTCGGCAAAAGTTTGAATTTCCTCCCGAAAATGCTACGAGCCACCAAGTAAAAGTTCGCAACTGCTTCGAGTGCCTCCGGTTAAAATGTTTAATTCAATTCTTCTAGAAGGCACGCAGAGATCCGACGTAGAATCTTCGTCAGGGGATACGCCTCTCTCTTTCTCTCCCTCTCCACCTCTCTCTCTCTCTCCACTTTCGCCAGCCCTCCCTCCTTCCCTCCATCCTCCCTTCCCCCTCAGGTGTCACACCTCCATTATTCTTTGTTGTTGTCCGGATAAACAGCTCGACTGCACCTCGGCTGATGTGGCAACATGGTTTTGCAAATGTTTATTTTTCAAGGCAAATGCTACCGCAATTGTAACGTACTGTGTAAACAAATGAAACATACGTCTTTTCTATCGTTTTGACTCACGTTATTAGAATTCAATCAGTCTTGCAGTTTTTATGTTGACTTATAATAACCACGACGATGATCTCTTTTTGTGGATAGACAAGCCACAAATGTGGTCATTCGAGGAGCTCCAATGAATAAATGAGGACCTGCTTCATTTCGAAGAACATTTCTCCTCACAGACACTAGATGGCGCTGTTTGCCCTAAATGTGCCCGTGGCTCGGGCGCAGGTTGATGGTCAGAAATAATTAGGGAATCGCGGGGTTTTCTCAGCGAGCCAAGACTCCCACATGGCCATTGTTCGTTTCGGCATGTTTAATTGGGCACGAATCTGTGTTTGTAATAATGTCGGTATAATCTTCTCCACTTATTTGTCTCATCTCATATCGAGCCAGTCAGATGTTCCAATTAGTTCAGCTACAAATTCTCCGTTCCGCTACTTCTGAAAGTTTTCCCTCCGATGTGGGATACAAACGTGGCATGGTATGAAAAGTAATGACGGGACTGCGTGTTTACGCACAACAACTTCCTCGTTAGCATTTGGGTTGAAAACGGCAGATCCCGATCTCATTCATGTGCCGCGCAATCTCCAATTACGCACAAAAAATGTCGTTTACGCACAACTCCGAACGCCCCTCCTCAAAAGACCAACCTCCCCCTCAGCCCCCCTTCAAAAAACATGACATCACGTTTTCAATTCCCACGTCCAGAGCAGCAACTCAGTCCGCCTCCACAAAGTTTCTCTACTCCTCTGCAATTTCCAGATACACACACACAATCAAACTGACAAGCCCGGCGGTGAGATGTAGGAACAGAAATCGCAGGTTTCAAACTTGTGCATGGAGAGGAAAACCAAGCGTCTGTAGGTTTCCTGCCTACACTAGAGGACGAAATCTTTCAGTATTTTTTTATCGTTTTTATTTTTTTGCTGTCTACATTTCCAATTATATATTACATAGCTATTTATACATTTTGATCGTTGGACTCATGGACTGACCCGGGACATTTCAGCTTTTTGGAATGATGAGCGTCTCCTCTCGGATTCATCTTTATTTGTGGATTTAAAGTGTGTTGTAACAGAACATTTATGTTACATGACAACTTTTCTACAAGCTATGGAGCTTCCGCTGCAAATTCACATTTTCACTGCCTTTGTCTCCTGTATGAAGGTAAGTGAATAATTCAATTTCATCCGAATCCATTCAGTCCTCCAATGAAAGCTCATCAGGACTTTGTGCAGCCATGTGATTTCAACCTGAGTGAGGACAATTCATTTCTTTTCAGGTTTGTGCTCAAGTGGTGCAACCGTACAAGCATCCAGGTAATGACGACCTGCACGGTGAATGTGTCCTTTTCTAAATTCTCAAAGTGGTTAAGAAAAATACTACCATTACCTCCCGTAGAAGTAATTTCCAAAAACAGCATGACTGATTTTGTGGAACATCTCGCGTACCAGATCGGTTTGCATTTAACATCCAGCGCAGCTGTGTGTCTGTGATTATCAATCTCTTAATCCCGCAAACATGTAGACCAGGGTGCCAGGAAATCAAATGTGAGTAAGGGAGCTGAGCTTGATTGGTAGGAAAAGTCCATCCTGGATCCGTGTTTACTTGTGAACTCTCCGTCCAGGCCTGCAGGTGTTGGCTACAGCTTCCCATTACTGGCCTCTCGATGATGTGGATGGAATCCACGAATTGTGGGACAGGATTGGAAACAGACCAGGTCATGTTAACGGAAGTAACATAAGTATGTACACAAATACATAAACGCTCACGCTCGGGAGAATGCACGGCTGACTGCCTTTTTCTTTGTGCCGTCTGCATGGACTCCAGCTGTTGTTCACATCCCACCCTCCATGCCACAGCACTCTTTCAGACTGTCACCACCATGTTAAGTGCAGTATATGTGAAAATGTGCTTTGCGAAGGCGCCACGGTGTTTCAGAGCTCATATGAATTTGATTGATCTGTGATACTCAACTGTGATCTGAGATATGAAGGAGCAGTAAAATCATGCAATCACCCTCTCGGATTAGTGAAGTATCACGAAAAAGTCAATATCTGCAAATTTACATATTTAATGTACTTGCTATTGATGTATGAACTGTGTAGCCATGCACAGCCTTGTGAGTGTGTAGATGAATAAGAGAGGGATCGGGTATAGACTTGAGTGCGATGCTTGGAGTGACTTCTCTCTGATTCGTGCCCGAGTCCATCAAATTCAGGGTTAAATCTCCTCGAGCGTCGACACTGCGCCCCGAGCTCAGCATCACTCCGTCTCATACCTGCGCTCCACGTCCCTCCCATTGTCTCTGGTTGTCTTCCTGTCACCATTCTCCTGTGTCTCCTCTTTTGTGTTCTGTTTAGGTGTCAATCACTGTTTTTCTCCTTTGTCGTTGCCCAGCTCTCAGAATCCACAACCACACTGTGCTCCCTTCCTCCCATAACTCTTCCTATGTGTATACCAATGACTCTGCCTACACTAACATTTCTGCAACAGTAGGTGAGGATCACTCCTACTCTCTCAATTTCAATCATGCATCACCCACTGCCTTCTGTTGTCATCTCTTTTATCGGCGCACACAGCCGTCACATTCCACACTGCTCTCCTTGCTACTTCATCTGTGCGGCTAAAAATGAACTGTAGAATTATACTTCATCAGTTATTTGTTGAGTAGCAGAGACCAGGCCACATTAATGGGGAGTGCGATCTAGAAGTGGTAGGGATTGATGCACGGGGGAACAGAGGTGATTGTGAACAGTCACAGCTTAGCGGGTGTCTGGTTTAAATGGTGGGAAAGGGAGAGATGAGGATGACGGGAGGCTCGAAGGCGTGTAAGGGTTGATAGAAGACTAGGAGGAGATGAGAAGAGGATGGGCTGACCCCATTTCTCTTAGCTGGTATAGGCAAGTTTGTGTCAGGGCCTCCGCCTTAACCAGCTCAGGAACTTAATTTGTTTAAGATTGCATTGATGATTCCCGCTATCCAGGAAAGCAAATGTGGAATTTCAGTAGTTTGCAGTCTTTGAAATTGTTTTACATTGTGAAATCCTCCCTTTCCTCCCCACTTTATGATTTTTTTGGCTACTGAGACACTTAAGATAGCTTGATTCATTGGGTCAATAATGATATGAACACTGCAAATCCTTTGGCGCTATGCCTTCCACCAGGCTAGAGGACTCTGCTTCCCATATCTTGGTGGGAGAGCTGATGATTTTTGTCTATTTACAGACATAGTTGAGGGAATGGTCAACAAGGGCATTTTCCTCAATGGAGACAATGGTGGAACATTTCTCCACTTTGGAAACTACCAAAACTCTTGCATCAGTGATCCAACGCTATGCGGTCCTGAGGGTGAGTGACGGCTCAGTCAGACTTCATTCATTCATTCTTCAATCATTTTGCAAAAAAAGTGATCAAATAAGCAGAACATGTGTGATCATTCCTCCTGTAGGGATTACATTCTCCTTTTTCTGGAAAAATCAAGAGGAACAGTCACGATTTGCTGTTGCTTCCGGCGGGAAAGTCATTTCCAACGGCTTCTCTGTGTACGTAAATTCCTACGTGGGGTACGTGGAGTTCTACACGCGTGGAAACAACCACCGATGGAAAGCAAATATTGAAATTCCAGGTACTTTGAATTAGTTTTGTTGTTGTGATGCACTCATGTCCCACTGACAAGGGCAATGTGGTTGTTGTTGCTGTATGACTTTGTTTTCAACCATAAAGAAGACCGCAGACAACCTGTGATTGATTTCATAAATAAATGAAATGTCACAAAGCCTGCAATCATAAAGGATGTTATGAAATGTGGTCATCTCTTGTCTCCGAATCAGGATAATATTTGTTGAGCTCCAACAATTAGGCGAAGCTATACGAAACATGAGACAGCAATTGCCATCGTCTCTACTGCTGCAAACGAAGTGAATGCCAAACGTTACCCGCTGATGTGAAATGATTTATTAAGCTGTTTTGACAAGCTGAAGTAAAACATGTGAATGCTGAATTTGGAACTCGAGCTTAGAGGGGTTTGAGTCAGTATTTTGGTAGGACTGATGCTCTCAAATTACAGCTGTCATTTTTCTTCTCGCCGCAATTACTCAAGGTCGTGTTCACAAGGCGTCATAACTCAATTTCAAGGATGGATCAAACATCATCTGGTTTTCATCTGAGGGAAGATGTTGAATTTTCAGAATTTAATCTCAAAATGTGTTGTACTCCTCCAGTCGTGGTTTACATAACAAAGAAGAAATGTGAGGGCAAAACAGGATAAACCTCTGACCCGCGTAATCACCGACGACAGCTCTAATATCCTACATGACACCATCTTCTTTAACACAAACCAAACGAGTTAGCTGCATGCCAACAAAGAGGTGGTGTGCAGCACATATGGACTGCATTCAACCAAACCACAACAGCAGAGATGTGTGTGGATGGTTTACTCTGCTGGCAGCCGCGTGTTCAGACAGCGGATGTATTGTCTCTAGGGACTCATTGTCAGTGAACCCTCAGACCATCCAAGCATTGATTCTGAAGGAATGTGTGTTATTCTGCTGTATTTATCATCAGCAGAGGTTGTCTGAAGCCCCACTGAGGTGCCCACCGTCCCAGTACTCACACCTGCGCACCTGTGGGACGTGGCTGCTGCTGGTACATCCCAGTACACTAACAGACCTGACTTAAACAAACTTGGCTGGTTTTGTGGTGTTGGAACACACAGTGAAAATTCTGAGAAAATTCTTATCTAGGCAGAGAGGCCACAGTTTTGAACTCTTGCAGCATATCAGCAAAAGAAAAGATTAGTTGAAGATCCATTGGAATGAAAAACATCTCTGACATATTTTGGTTTAATCCTCATTCTCATTTATATCTCATCCATCCGTTCGCCCCTTCACACATTTTTCACGATCAGGATCACGGGGTCAAGGTCAGAGACTCTGACAATCAAACTCCTCTCACCCACTGGAGCAATCGGCTATTTTCACAATGGGGTGGAAGAACGTTCATGCCTCACAATGAGCGAACACAAGGCCTCCCAAGAGGGGACTGGAACCCTTGTATGTGGCAACACTGTTTACTTTATTCAAACCAACTGTATTCTCCCTCATCCTTTAGGGCCTTTCTGGACCCATGTCCTCTTCACGTGGACAATGAAAGACGGTCTCAAGGTGTACATCAATGGAACCTTCAGCATCGGCGACCCGGATGGCGGTATAACGGAGTACTACGGCGACCCCTACCCAGAACTGGTCATCGGAACTGGCAATGGAAACTCCTACGGTCACTATGTCACAGGAGCGTTTGACGAGTTCATCATTTGGGAAAGGGCCCTCTCACCCAAGGAAATCTTGCTGTACTACAATGCTGCAACAGGTAGGACCAAAGGAGAGGAGGATGTTTGAGAGTACTGTACAGTCGACCCTCGATTGTGCGGACTTCACATGTCCGGACTTTCAGTTGTCCGGACAACGTCCGCCTTCCGGACTAAATGTCCGCTCCAGCCGCTCCAGTCCGAAGAATGACAACTTTGACCGATAGGTGGCTCTCGCGGCAGCCGACGCCACCAGCGAGGCAGCCACGCTTGCGCGTATAGGCGCAATATAGGCTGTTTACTGTACAGTACTCAATTTTCAATGTCCGGTAGTCAATTTTCAATGTCCGGACTTTTTCATTGTCTGGACTAGGTCCAGTCTGTATTTGTCCAGAGAAACGAGGGTCGACTGTGTGTGTATTGTTCGGCCGTGCCTCATTTCCCTGTTTATACTGCCCAGACACTTCCTTACTTGAAGACATTGTTGTTGTTACTTTCTTGTATTTTCAGTTTGAGTATAATTTGCACATTCCGTGAGCATCGCCACTTTCATTTCACTGCACATCCAGCCGACGCGTGACCAACAAAACTCTTGCATCTCAGATAGAGACCCCGAGATGTTCACACCTGAC
>OMPJ01009908.1:0-10230 GCA_900312935.1 Carapus acus
AGTGATGTCCATTGCCTTCAGGTTGCGAGCTTTAATCATGGTGATGGTCAACCTGCCCGCCGTGGGAAGGTAGCAGAGGGAGAACATCAGGTCACCGAGGTCCACGTTGTCCTGGAAGAAACCACAAAAACACGTCCTTTTTTTAATCTTTTTTTACTTTTTTTTTAGCCTGCGGCAGCTGAAACACCTACCGCACGTCTGTCATCTGCCATTCACCAAATCTAAAAATAAGACCCACTTTCGCACAGCAGCTGGAAGGTGAAGAATAAAATCTCAAGTCAAGTGACACCGGGGTGCAAAGTCGACGGGACGAGAGCGCGGCGCCATCTGCTCCAGTCCTCCGCAGAAACGTCTCTCTCTACTAAGGAAAAGTCCTTCTGTCACGCCGCTCCAAGAAAAGCTGCCGAGATGGAGGCTTCTGCAGCACCGCAGAGAGGCAGATGCTCACTTGTGTGCTCGCTATGAAAATATCTTCAGAGGTGCGAGAAGCGGGGCGGCCCTGAAAAAGTTCACGCTGCGGACATAGTCCTCTGTCCGATCCGTCTCGGGCACCGAAGGACCCGAGACTTTTCTCATCCTGAAATGTTCTGTGTTGCAAAATCGTGTGGGAGGTCAGCGTGGCCCAGAAAATAACGAGGACGGCTTATTTACTTACCGCTCTAAATACACAAAGAAGGAATATATGTGCGAAATATATGTGCCTGCATACTTCAGCTAGTTTTGTGTTGGCTCCATAGTTTTGTGTTAAAAGAGCAAAACTTGGCAGGCAAGTGTAGAAAATGTCTACACTTTCTGAGTGTGTTAGTTTATGTTTAGTATCAAGAGAAAAACAGTCATTTCTTTGCGTGGTTGTTGCCGTTGTGTTACGTCATATTGTTTTTGTCGTGATATTAGGTGTGATTGTGCAGGATAACCAAGACACAAACAACATTTAGCGCTTCCAAGGTCTGTCACTATTTCTAACCTTAACTGATGCCATGAGGCCTTTTCTCCGTTTTTCTCTCCCGCATCTCCCCTAAACAACCAAATGTTTTGGTTTGGTGTCTTCAATTTTTCAATTTGCCGCAAACCATTTAATCCGCCCGATTCATCGGGATCCATTTGGAAAGTCTCAACTTTTGTTGTTGTCTATTCTTCAGACTTTAGCACGATAAATCTGGCTTTTACCCCTAAGTGTTGCTAAAGCTGGGCTCAAGTGTTTGGGACAAGCTTTGTTATTAATCATCACATTTTGCATGGATTACTGTATGTACACACACACGCACACACACACACGCAGAGATTAGCCCTCCATGTGTTTGGATCCCTGTTTAGTGCTGCTGATCGTGTTAAATCGCCGCCGGGGAAAAAAAAAACGTCCTTGATGTGCGTCCAAACCTTCCAAAGGCTCAGGTCCTCTCTGTCCTCAGCGTCTCTCTCACAATGACACACACGCACAATGACAGAAGGACCCACGTCACATCACCAGAAGGTGGGGGGAGGAGGCAGAGGAACTCTCACCGGGGCCAGGGAGACGCGGCGTTTTCTACACACTGGCTAATGCTAATGGAACCCAGCATATGGTCAATGCCGCCGCCAATTAGGACTTCATAACATGCCGGCACTCAATCCCGGTTAATCAGTGTCTCTGCCGAGACAGTGACAAATGGGCCCCCGTGTCTTCGCTAAATATTATAAACGATCCGACCTCGTCCGCGGGTGAACACGCGCACAGGGGCGATTAGCCGGTACATGAGCGTAGATGTAGGGCGAGCGTGCTGCATTTTTTTGCGTGCGTGTGTGCGAATGTGTGTGCCGCACTCCACAGGTCCTCCACAGTCCAACGACCCTCATCACCGCCTGTCAGCCCGGCGCTCTGTTGCCTCCAGGTAACGCTGATTAATAATCAATGATAAAGCAGGAGAGCATTAACAGCTCCGCCCCTCCGGGCACAAACAACCGAGGAGCCGCCACCAGGTATCAATATTAGCGCCGGCGATCCATATTTCACACGGGCTGAGCGCGCTGACGGCTACTAAGCCGAGGCCTGGTGGAGGCACCGTGGCACCGCATTCCTCGCGGCCATCCTTCCTCTTCTCCCTCTCCTGCGTCTGAGGGAGACAGAGTGTGCTGGTCCCGGCACGTCAGACCCCATATCGGTCCTCTAACCACATTAAAGCCAGTGTGCGTGGACGTGTGTGTGTGAACAAGACATTATTTACGCTCCCCAGCGCTCCGTCAACCAAAGATGGCGGAAACATTACAGGCAAAGCAAGAGGAGTTCAGCACGTGTGTTTGGGGTGTCCAAAAGCTGAGAGAAAGAGGGGACAGACGAGAGGACAGAATGGAGCAGTGTCAGTTTCATGCCTCCTCATCGTCTCCGCACGTTTCTTCATTTTTCCTTTGCATCCTCTGTTTGAAACTATCGTTTCCAGTATCATACGTATTCAAGTCGTATATGTGGGTCATCGGGAGGAGCTGCATTTCACGCTAGGTTTCCACAAGCGCAAAATCGTCTTATCTCCTGATGGTCTCACCGCGCAAACAGCTAAATCAAACCTGAGAGATAGGAGGCATATCTTTACATTTTTAATATTCATTGTCCCAGTTCCTGCATTGCTTTCCGTGCTCTCCACCTTCACCTACTGGCTACTCACGCTGCGACGGCAGCGGAGATGAGATGCAGAGTCAGAAAGAAAAGCAATTAATTGGATAATTTGCCACCGCAGCCGAGAATCAGTGTGTGTGTTTGTGTGCGTGTGTGTGTGTGTGAGTCAGATGACTGACAGCCAGCACCTTCGCCATCAAATCAGTAGAAAATAACGTCTGATTAGAAGGATTTCTCCTCCTGTTTGCGCCAAGGCTCATCAGCGTAATCAGGAAAACAACGACAACATCCAGTAACCTTTTCAACCAGCGTTGACGCGGCACATTCCGTCTCAGTAATCCAGTTTTTTTATTTCTACCCCACTGGAATAAACACCGAGACGCCGAAATGTGCTTTGAAGGAACAATCACATAAAATAATTGGAAAACCTCAGGCAGAAACTGGAACTGTGGCCAAAAGTGACTTTCTGATGTTGAAATACATTAACTGAAACAATGGAATATTCATGACTCCACTATCAAAACATATTTGCATTTGCGGTGCGTTCCTTTCGATCAATCAAGTTCCAAACCGAACCGCGAGCATCCTGATGAATAACGGCGCCGGGGGCCGAGACGGTTGACAGACGTGTGGCCTCGCTCAGCAGTTCCCCGCGTATCTATTTCTGCCGGACCACCTGCGGTGATAACTTCATCACGAGAGGCCCCGCGAGAGCTCGGCAGCATCGACGCTTGGCAGCTTGGCACGGTGAGTGCTGCCTGTCTGCCCACTCGTACCCGGGATTCTTCCCCGAGTTACAGTACATCTTGCTGGCACGGCAGAGGAAAGACAGGAGCTCGCCTCAACATCGCCGCCAGCAAAGAACAGCAACACTCGCAGAATGACTGTCTCATTACCGGCTAAAGAATTGAAGTTAGATAAGTGAGGAAAAGACCACAAGGCAGATGGTCCTGCCAACCCAGAGCGACACAGATGTGAGTTTTGGTGACTGGCGTCTCCACAGAGGACACGTCTCTGGTGTCTCTTGGCAATCCACCATCACAATTCTAGGGAGTTTGGACTCCAATTACATCTAATCTCTTTGATTTATTTCATTTTTACCTGATTAGATTTGGAAAAGTGGGTGTCTAAAAGCTCAAATAGGGGGCAGACACGTAGCTCATATCTCTCATTTACCCACTCAGACATTGCAAGCCCCCATAAGCTGAACCCCAAACCCTAACCCTGACCTTAACCCTGACACTAGCCCTTACCCTAATCCAGGGGTCGGCAACCCAAAATGTTGAAAGAGCCATATTGGACCAAAAAAGTAAAAAACAAACCTGTCTGGAGCCGCAAAAAAATTTTAAAAGCCTAATATAAGACTTATCAATAAATAAAATATTTATTCTTAATATTCTTACAACATTGGAAAACGTGAAGAATCTTTTTGTCACATTTTCCTCCCAGAAAAAACATATCAAAACAAAAAAAGTACAATTTTCCCATTTTTATCCATTGTCACACGTTTTTGAAAATGCTCCAGGGAGCCACCAGGGCGGCGCTAAAGAGCAGCATGCGGCCCCAGAGTCGCGGGTTACCGACCCCTGCCCTAACCCTATCACTGACCTTACCTCCACCCAGTAGGCTACGATACATTCACCCTGTCCCTTGCCCGCTCTGTCAGTCTGAGCCCAAACCCCAAACCCTAACCGTAATTCTAGCCCTGGCCCTAGCCCTAGCCCTAACCCTATGGCTGTGTCACCTCCTCCTGGTAGACTACATCACATCCACATTGAAGCCCATTGTAGGCTCTTTAGCCATCTTATCCATGTCGTCTACCTTCCATTTGCGGCATCATTACTGATTTGCAATAGCTGGTCCACAGAGACTCTCCCCATTTCAGTCACATGTGCTCCATAAATTACTCCAGTTTCTTCCCTTCCTCCAGGAGATGCGAAGAATTTCCTCATATTTATTGATGGTTTTTGTCATCTGGTTCAGGACGGAGGGACGCGCTCTGAATATCAAAATCAAGATTAAGGTATCATCCGTCCCTGGATTAGATGCAAAGGCACTTTTATCCGCTCTGTCACAAACTAAGACTGCTCCTCAGAGAGTACAACAAGAACAGCACAACAAAAGGCGACGGGAAAAGACAAACCGGTGCCTCGACTTGAATGGAACTGCTTCTGCTCAGTCATTTTTCATGCAAGCGCAGATGTGACGGTGAGAGCGTGCACCTCTATGACTAACACATTCCTGCAAGAGTGGGAGCAGCACAGGCACACACTCTCAGAAGTGCCAGCGATCCACAAACACACCGTTTCACTCCCATTCAGACTCCATTAGACGTCAACCCGTCGGTAGATTTTGAGCTCCGGCTTCATAATAACCAAAGCGTTTGTCCCTCATCGATCCATCTCTGACCTCAGTGGGATAAAACAATTCGTCAGCGACGATCAATGGCCGAGTCAATCCCAGGCACTTAAACACGCCATATATGGAAGGGGAGGGGGTTGGGTCGATGACACATTAAGGCAGGTTACACTTATTCTTACAAAGCCTGCGGTCAACAATGTGATAACCGTTGCCAAGCATTTGTATTCGCAGCCTGACATAACAGATATGATGGAGATCCTTTATATCAGCTTGACAAACAGCCGTTCTACCTCGTGCAGAAACGTCAAACCGGCATGTACGTAACTGAGCCTGGCACGCAAACACAAACACGTGCGTAAAAGCTATCATCGCTATGCTGGCAGCTACCAGTGATTCAGTCCTCGGTGTTCGAGTGGCCAAATGAAGATGGCGAGTGGGCGCTACTGACACAGAGGACTGGACTGAGCCAAGCATGAACCTGCGCGAACGCTGCAGTGACGTCCAAGACTTGGAAAAAAAAAGGGTAGAGAGAATCCCCCATTTTGGCAACTGTAGAAATAACACAACCGTGGGTGAGAGCGTGTTCGAAATGTGAGACTGTGTGTTACTGAAGCAGGAAAAATCTAAAAAGCCTCCGGCGTTTGAATTGAAGTGACAGGCTGTGCTCGAAAGCAAAAGAGTGCAACGACAGAAAATTAATATAAATCAGCTCTTTTTCAGGCGGAGTTACCAAACAGGATGTATATGTGTTGGCCTGAAACCCTTCACCTTTCTTTTCAATTGTGTAACTAATTATCTACATTATGTCAAACAGCCTTGGGACATCTCAACTGTGTACCTGTGAACAATAAAACAACATCAGCGGTGAACAATAAAAACACACTGGCGCCGTTTCCTTCCATTCTTGCCTCTCTGAGCGTGTGACTCACCGAGGTGACGAACTGGATTTCTCGGCAGACCTTCGTTTCCCGGGGGAAATCAGCCAGGTCCAAGAAGTTGTCCACAACCACTTGTCCGATGATGTCGTGACGTGAGAATCGGTCAAAGTCATAGACGCTGAAGTGCAGTTTGCGAGTGGGCAGCTCCGAGTAGGCCACGGGGAAAAGGAAGACCTCGTCGAACACGGGGTTGAGCGTCTTTCGGTGCACTTTGGTCTGGTGCTTGGTCATGCGGTCAGGCAGCAGGTAGATCTTCACGTAAGGGTCGGAGGTACCCGAGAAATCCTTGGCTGGGAGGTCCTCCGCTTTGTGGATCTTTACGATCAACTGTTCTAAGTCGCAGTCGAACTTTAGGATGAAGTGCAGGCGTCCGCACCCTCGGCCCCTGCGGCCGCCTTCCTCGTTCTCCAGGGAGCGCTGCCTGTAAAGCTCCGGTTTGAGACGACCAAGTCCCAGTCCCATGCCCGTGAGGGAGTCCTGCCTCTGAAACTGGGCCATGTTGAAGTCCGGGTTTGACAAGTTCATATGTCTACGAATGGATCCTTGCCTGTGGACAGAGAGAGAGACGCCACCGGTCGTCAGCAAATTAAATCAGCCAGTAAGCAGACAAATTGGAAAAGTCTCACTGACCCGATTTCGGCCATGGAGCGGCCGGACGGCGGAGGTTCTGTGGTCTGCCTCTGAATCCGGGGGTTAGTGTGGACGCCATTTTCCCGACTTTTGCTCTGAGCGTCCAGCGGGATGTCGGGGGACGTGTGGCTGATCTTCATAGCTGCCTCTGGCGTGGCCATGACCACCGGCGGGGGCGATACCGGCGTTACCGGCGCCTCCACCGACACCGCCGACGCCACGGGGGTGGGCTCGTGGGCCAGGGGGGCTTGCAAAGACTCACGGCGGTTGTGCGTCGGGGGGTCCACGGCCGTGTAGACCGGCTGCCTGGCGGGCCCTTGGGGAGGCAGCGGGATCATGGTGGGGTTGAGGAGCCCCTGAGCCTCCTTGGTGGCGGCGGCGGCGGCATTGGCGGCGGCGGCGGCGGCGGTGGTCGGCGACAGCCCGCGTTCCCGCCATGGTATCCAGCAGAGCTTCCAGGAGACAAAGAGCGAGACGCCGAACAGGGCCAGGCCACAGGCAGTGACCACCAGGGACAGAAGACTCACCGACACATCTGGACAACAGCGGGAGACAAACGTCTGACATGGGTCGCTGTACTTTGCAAAGCTTTAAAGTTCCTTTCTCCACTTTCAACTTTTGTCATTTCCTCTGCTACTGTTTGAAATGTTATCGCAAGTTCTATAGTAATTAAAGTGACCAGTCATGGTACAAGGCCAAATAAACTTGATTTATTATGAATGAACTTTTCTTAATATGTAATTTTCCCCCCCTAAACGCGTTCTAAGAATCCTGGACAAGGTTAATTAAGGTTGGCAAATTTCATTTAATTTAATTGAATTTAATCTCCTTTTGAGCCTCCTATCTGTCTCCTGAGCTGGATAAGCCCCTTGCTGTAATTTCCAGTCTTTCACTGATAACACGCGAGGAAACACAATGTGTTGGGAAAACACGGCGTTGCTCGGGACCTACGCACGCTTCGCTGCCCTCGGGAAAGCGTAGCGTGGTGTTACGCGCTCAACTTTAAGGCTGTAAATGTTTACAAGGAGCGTAAACTTCCAGGGCGCCACTATTACTTTGCACACAAACAGGCTTAAAAATGATACAGACGGTGGATGGGAGCCCAGAGTAAATTGAATTAGGGCCACTGGGGCTTAAAAGTTAAGGGTAAATGCTGTCTTCTGACTTCTCAATTTAGACTTGATACACATTTTGTTCAACGGTTCAGCATCTGTCTCTGTCTGGAACTGAACGATCAACCTGTCATCACCTTTAGTCCAACTCGTCGACGCCTTTATTTGTGGCCATGCTTAACGATGAAGAGCGAAACTCGCTGTCTTTTGCGGCTGGAGGCGGCGTGAAACGTCGCCAGCGAGATGCCAGAATCTCCGCTAATGTGGAGGGAGATGCCGGCCAACGGCATGTTTAATGAATGTAATCCGATTTTAATAATTACGCTCGTGCACATCAGAGTAATTGCAACCCTCCCCCTGCGAAAATAAAAAAATAAAAAAGCAGGCCAGCTTCTGCCCCTTCAGCGCTTCATTACCTCCGTCCTCCCTCCCTCCGTCCTCCCTCCCTCCCTCCGTCCCTCCCACCCCGCCTACCTCAGCCTGTCTCGCCGGGTTTGGATCAGAGGAGAAGTCACCTTCCAGGTTCACATCGGGCACTTGTAATTAGATTCAAAATTTGATGACGAACTCGCACGCCGAGGATTTAATGCCGAGGTTATAAAAAGCCTCGTTTCATCTTCAAGCAGCCGAGGCGGAAACCGAACGCCGGCACTTAAGCCGGCGCCTGCTTGGCAACCTCAACCGTGTCTGACTTCTCGCCTGATAATAATAACAACATTTCTCCGTACTTGGATCGATAAAAGAAGTGTGATTAAAAAAACATGGCACTTGGGTGTCACGGGGGCTGGGGGGAGGGGTGAGAGAGAGGGTGAGTGCCACACTTAAGACACCAGTGGTGGCGTTGGAGAGGAGGAGAAGTGAGACGCTGAGCATCCATTATGTTCAGGCAGCAGGGACCCAGAGGAGCAGATGATGACGTATGACTTGTTTATGCAATTAAAACAAGTAATTAAAAATAAACATCTTTCCAACAGGAGCTCTGCCCTACTTTCTCCAGCTTTATCGCAACCAGTCCAAACAAACGTCCTCCTCCTCCTCCACAGTAACCCTCAACTCACGCTGTCTCTGTGTGCTACCGTGACTTAGAAACCCAGGCGAAACATCAACCTCCACATTAACTGTTAGATCAGGGGTTGGCAGTATGCGGCGCATGCGGCTCTTAAGCGCCGCCCTAGTGGCAAAAAAATGTGTGAAAATGGAAAAAGATGGGGGGAAAAATATAAATTTCGGTTTTACTTGATTTTTTCTGGGAGGACAAATATGACACAAATGTTCTTGACGTTTTCCAATGTGGTAAAAATGTGTAGAATAAATGTTAAATTCATTAATAAGGTCAATATAAGGCTTTTTGATTTTTTTTTTTTTTTTTGCGGCTCCAGACAGATTTGTTTTATGCTTTATTGGTCCAATATGGCTCTTTCAACATGTTGGGTTGCCGACCCCTGCGTTAGATGAACACATTGGGTCAAAAATGACCCCAGGGGTTGTTATTCTTCAAAATCTTTATAATGAACAATTGTAGTATATTTATTTTCTAGGTATTCTTTGTTAAACGTGTTTGTGACATGAGGCAACATTTTTATTCATTTATGTTTTCATTCATTTTGAGAAAATTCTCAATATTTTGAGAATTTTAATTGGGGTCAAAAATGACCCCACTCATGAACAAGTGTAGGTACTGGTAGGTTGTGCGTCCAAAGACTGTGGGACAGTGAGACAGCCTTGATTGAGTCAGGAAAATCTCGTAACATCGAAGAAACATCGCGTCAAGGAGGTGAATTCTGGGGATCAGTGAGACGGTTGTGTAGCTCACAAACAAAAACACGTCGGCTGATGTGGATGTTGCATCGTCATCTGACACCAGTCAGAACCTGATCGATTGTTGGAAAAGCGGGCCGACAAAGTACCTTTGTGCAAGGCACCGAAGCTTAACACCTGAATAACAGCTCCCCTGGGCGCCTCATTTGCAGCCCGCTGCTCCTCAAACAACCAGAACAGACGAAATACAGCGAAGCAATTTCCCAGTCGGATAAATACACGCAACTCATGAAATAAACAAAGCAAAACAAAGCAGGATTGACAGGTGCTGCTAACCAGCTGTGAGCCAGCGATACACGCCGGTGAGGGTGTGTGGCACTGCGTTGTGTGTGCTCCCACTCGTGTATGTGTGTGTCCAAAAACATGTGGCGAAAAGGTGATGACTCAGTTACGCAGTTGGAAGAACCCCATGTGAGCCTCCAGCTCTCTGGGAAAGATCAATATGCCAACACAAAGGCGGCGCGGCCCGATGCGGAATCCGGCACAAACAAACCGATCGATTCTTCCCATCGACGGTCGGCCGACGCTTATTCACAAGTCGGGAGCATTATGATGCGCGGCGTATGAATAAGAGAGGTTCACCATCCACCGCTTTGCGGCCAACTTGTCAGTGAAGCGGCGGCCATGTTTGTTTGTCTCCGAGAGGTTACGCAACATGTAGCGCATTAGCACGTGACGCCTCCTACTTGGGGGGAATTGCGTATTTGTATGCAGAAATATTAACTTCCCGCAACTGGTTTGATAAAAACGGATTACACAGTGTGATTAGGTAACCAGAACAACC